>APFE031228757.1:0-26327 GCA_000404065.3 Pinus taeda | reverse complement strand
AGAGACCTTTAAGTAGCTTCCATGGGAAACCCTTAGAGGGAAGCCAAAAGAGTTAAGGGACTTCAACATGTAAAGATAAGAGGAAAGTCTTTATCGGAAATAGAAAGTGGATGAGCTGGAAAAATAAATCAGCAAATGCCAAGAAATCTTCACCACCATAAGAAAATAATAGAAAATGAATAGGTTGTAAGAGAATAGGTTCATTGAAGCGACTAGGATATACCAATATTTGAAAGTGAAGGAAGAAACCTTAAAGAAACTACAACTACTTATCTAAGAGACCAAGCAATACTTTCTATTGCCACTATGAAAGTGAACACCATGATAGAGTCAAACATGGTAAAACCACCTTCCAAGACCATTCCTAAAAATAGATTTAGCGACATTGAAAAGAACACTAGAGCAATGAATTCTAAGTTACAATGGCCAAGAGTTTGGAAATGAAAACCAAGGGATTCCTACTCCCATTGTACCTTAATAGAGTCCTAAGCATGAATGTATAAGATTTAATGGATGAGAAGTCAACATTAATTCAAGTAAAGCCACTTTTTTTAAGGAAAAAAGAATCATAAAGGAATCCATTCCCATGGAGGAAAAGGTAATTAGAAAAAGAATGTGTAATTATCCACTCAAATATGCTTGTAGAGGCTTGGAAGAAGGTATATGATTATGGCATCCACATCCACTTTGATATGATTATGACATCCATATCCACTGTGCCATCCATATCTACTCCAACTCTTTAGGGACCAAGCAATCAAAGCCAAAAAATACCATCACAAGTTAAAAAGGTATGGCAAGTATCTTTGGTTTGTTTCTCTTGCAATACAATGGTTCATAAAATCAAAAATTGTTGACGTTTTAGAAGGCCAAGTAACCCATGTAACAACAATTATGACCAATAATTTAGAACAATGATCTGAATTATATTATTGTATTGTTTTTCATCCAATCAATACTCTCAAAATAGAAAAAATGAAGGTATCAATTCAAAAGAACTTTAGCAAAGTTTAAAACATCAAATAGAAAATTTTAAAGAATAAAAATGGGAGTTTTGAAACTAAAAGATTAAAAAAATTGGAATTTAAAAAAAAAATATTATATAAAGTGTAAAAAATACAAAATTAATAAGGAAAATCTGAGCCAAAATATTATTGGCCTGAAAATTGGTTTCCAAAGTATTGTCAAATGTTATCTATATTTTAATAATACTTTAAAAATGGAAAATATTCGTGAGGGCAAAGGTTTTCCTACATATATGAAAAGTACTGAATGTGAGTGCAGAGCAGATAGGACAACGATGTAAAAAGGAAAATGTGACGATAGTTTGCTTTAATACTTTTTACAATTTCAGAAATTCGTGTGTAGGATAAATGAAAGGTACGCGCTTACTAGAATTTAACTAGGAATTTTATCAATGTAAAGCAAGCTATTCTCTCCACGTTTACTCTTCATGGTGCAACATCTTCCTTCAACATCTTCCCTGCAACATCCAATTCTCTCCACGTTTATAAAACTGCCAATTTTTTTAAGGTCGAATTGCAGACCAACTATGGCTTCCACAATGTTTTCATAAATGGAAGACTCCATGAAAGAGAAGTTTGATGAATAATAAGTCATGGGATTGGAGGGAAGGCGTTTGTGGTCTAGGGAAGAAGATCGTCTTCTGGTTAAACACATCCAAATTCATGGAGAAGGCAAATGGTCTCAGGTTTAACGACTCTCAGGTAAAAACTGTGCCTCAGTTTAGTTCAGAAAAAAAGACACACATATAATTTAACAGTAAGAAAATTTATTATAAGTTAGTTGTGAAATCAGCAGTAGGGCAATTATCAGCTAATGATTTATTACTGTTATTCAAGAAAACAGGTTACCTGAAATTATCTGTCAGTGGTCTCTAAGAGTCAGGCTTTGGCAGTTGTTCAAGGAAACATGTCACCTGAAATTATCTATTAGTAGTCCCTAAGAGTTAGGCTTTGGCAGTTGGTTTATAAAATGTCTAACAATTTCTCCCAACTTTAGCCAAATGTATATCTAATTCATGACCTACTCTCTGATACTACTTGCTGGTGATCACCATTACTATTAATGTTAGTCAATGATTACATCTAGAGGGTGTTAGTCTATGTAGTGAAACACATGAGAGGATTGGTTTTTCTAATGTCCACCACTATTTTCTTAAATTCCAAAAACAACTCTCAAGTAAATAAAAAATAATTTTAAGAAATAAACCAAACCATATATATAATTATAATTTTAGATATAAATAAATACATAGGATATCCATAAAATATAGAGTGCTTATATATAATTGTCACTTCAGGTTTGAATCGAGATGCAAATAGCTGCAGATTTCGTTGGACGAGCTATCTAAATCCTGACCTGAACTTGAGCGTTTTCTCTTCTGATGAAGAGGATCTCATCCTTCGGATGCACAAACTCATTGGAAACAGGTGAGGTGATCTCTTAGACTTATAAATTAATGGTACTTGAAAATGTAATTTAATCGTAAGGTTTGTTTTTTTTTTTTAATAATTATTAATAAGGTATTTTAGGTTTTATGAAATATTTTTTTTATCAATTTTTATATAAAAATAAAGAATGGAGGTAGAGATCAAATTAATGGTATTTGAAAATTTATAATTTAATTTATAAGTTTTTTTGTATTTTTAATTTATAATAATAAGTAAGATATTTAAATTTTATGACAAGATTTTTTTATTAATTTTTATATAAAGATAAAGAAATAGAAGTAAAAGACTTCTTATATTTTTATTTTTATATTTTAATTTATATTTTGAATAAAATATTGTAATGTATATGTTAATTAAATGTTTAATATCAACTTCATATATATAGAGAGAAAAAGTGTTATATTTTTACAGATATTTTAATGTCTATTTTATATAAATTAATCTATATAGATAAGAGATTTAGAGAGAGGAAAAAGTGTCTTAAAATAAATCAATATAAGTTCATCTTAACTCTTGATTTATCAAACACCTAGAAAGATCAAACCTTTTGATATATGCATTTTTTTAATGCATAAAAATTAAAAAAATTTATACCTCAACAAATTGATGCCTCTTTTCCTTGACCAATAAAAAATACATTTTTTAATAAATCAAAAATTAAAATATAGTAATATTAACATTAAAATTAATCTAAATTTATCATAAACTTAAAAAAATCAAATTTATTAAATATTATAAATTTTAATTTGTTTTTATAAATATATATTTATAAAATATTTCTATACCCTTAATACATTACTTTCCCATATATATTACAAATTATCTCGCATAATGTTAGATTATTCCCTAATATTAAATTGCACAATATCTCATTACTTTTAATATAATTATATAATAATTTTTATTAAAATAATTGTAAAGCAGGTTAAATAAAAAGTGTTCAAATTCCTATAAAGTTATGATATAAAAAAGTCAAATATGTACTTAATCTATAAGTTTATAATATATTTCAAAAAAAACTTTTCTTTGATTTCCATCTTAATTTATAATATTAATTATAATTTATAAAATTTTAAAGAAATATTTTTCTTTGATTTCCATCTTAATGTATAATATTTTAACGAGGATAAATTTTAACGAGGATTATCTTAATATTTAAAATTGATTTTTTTTTTCATTATAAATTAGTATCTAGTGTAGCTATAGTAAATATTTAATAAGTTTCAATAAACATAATAATTACCATCTATATAATAATTATTATGGCCTCAGGGATGTCTATTTTGGAATAGGATTTCCATAATTTTAATTCAATTATGAATAATTATTAGAAGGATAGTAGGGATTTAACTCCCATAAATATTCTAGAATATTTTTAGTAGTATGCACACATGAAAGGTTGTGATTTATTTCCAAGGTAGTGATGCCCCCCACACTATTTTCTATGATGTGAATTTCTATTAGTTACATCTAAAAGTTTCATTGAGTCATCAATTTCTCACTAACGAAACCTAACCATAACTAGAAAGAAACTCTCTGAAGAGAGGAGACCATTAGTTGTAAGAAAAAAGATAAAAGGCAATCAAGAAGTTAACTACGGACCTTTCCTAGTATACAACACCAAGAGAAACTATTGTCCAAAACTATAAAGAACAAAGTCATCAAAAAACTATCTAGAGAGGTGATAATTTGAAATAGTGATCTACATAGGTTCCTTGGTGCTTGATTAGTTGTTGACATTTGCTCAGGAATACCCAACTATTTCTGAGTCATGTCAATCTTATGGTCCACTCTACCAAACTAGCCGTGAATTCGATCCAGAGAATGCATGATCATTAGGGGGATTTTTGAGGTCTAAAATGGGACTCCTAAAGAAATTATAAAATAATAGGAGAAATAATAAAATAAGATTAGATGAGATCATCAAATTTTAAAGATAAAAAGAAAAAATTGTAATTTTCAACTCGTATTTTCAACTTATCTCCCTATGGGTTTACTCAAGTTTCGAGTGGAAACACACATTGGATGCATAATTTGATTCCACATCAAAGGAGTACCCATGTTGCATATTTTCGATAGAGCTCGCTACATGAAAAGTAAGAAATGAATGAAAAACATGATTGCAATTATGTTTTTTCATGTATTTCTCATTTTTCGTCTAGTAGGATCCATCAAAAGTATGCAGCATGGGCACTCTTTGGATGAGGAATTAAATTTTTCATCCAATGAGTATTCCTTCTCAAAATTTGAGTAAAACCTTAGGGAGATAAGTTGAAAATACGAGTTGAAAAGTAGTTTTATTATTTTATTATTTTTTAATCTTTTTACCTTTTTACTCCAAAAAAGGTCAATCATCCACCATGGTTGACATCATCATCTTGAATCCTATTGGTTCTTATAAAGTTTATTTTGGTTGTACATTTTTCTTAGGAGGCCCATTTTAGACCTCAAAAGTCTCGTAATGGTCTTCTTGCTGCTCATGTCTATCCATCAACTTATGCTCAAAAATGAATTTCATCTTCCAATACAAATCAATAGTTTTCATGTATTAATTTAACCGATCCTTTGTATTCTCATTGTCGGGGATTCGATCATCCCACTCAACAAAGACTTCTATATCATAGAGGGGAGCTTTATGCATGGGGGATGCAACCTTAGATTGTGAAAATTCCACTTAAACAGGGTGAGCTGTTAGCTCCAGGCAGTGCCTTGAGAATCCCTACACTCTTTGGTGCATATGAGATTACCCTCACAAGGCTCGATATTGATAATATGCAACCCCTCTCTCAACTCCTAAAATCTGATGTGGCATTATACCACGTGGTTGTTGATACTCCAACACCAACTAATCCAATGATTGACAATCGTTGGCCCAACAAGGGCCAAAGAGTACTTACCACAACATAGAATACCACAAGTGAGGGATTTTATTAAACCATAAGTCACCGAACGTGTCAAACTCCCAAGTCCCCACTGAATAGGGCATAATATAGAATTCCATAGGGTAATTTCTCCAGCACAATGTTTTCTAATTCGGCATGACAGTGGCCACCAACACCACATTCCTAATTCTTTATAAAATCATAACAAAGGTAATAGACCATAATAAGTCTTGAAAGATACGAGGGGGGTAGGGATGCTAAGAAAGATACCGAAACCGAAGCCATAGGAACCACATACAAAACTAGTATCAACAACAAATTGTTGATTCATTCTTTCCTCACTCAAGTAAATACCCCTAAAAGTGTCATATCTCCAACTACTATTATAATAATGAATGAAATTGAAACCAAAAAAAATATACCATCCACAATTGAACAAATAATCTATCTTAACTAGTGCCAAGTCTACCCAAGTTCAACACCCCACCCACTTAGGCTTTTAAGGAAACCCACACCAAGAAAAACTTACATATTTTTCCGAGACTAACCTAGCCAATTTCTAGAGCACTGAATCCCACCGATATAAAGAAAATAGGAAATGTGAGAGGAGGAGAAAACATAAGCTTGCTAGAATAAAGTGAAATACATAATGACAATGCAGCTCGGACAAAGCTTTCCACCCCTCATCACCCTACTCCATAGCGAGCCCACAAAATCACCTTTGTATCTATAGTTGCTGACAAGCGTACAAGAGGGAGAAGTCTAGGCCTTCCTGCCAGTAAAACTCACTTGGATTGACCCATCTCCTTCCAGGATGGCCAAAATCCCTCCACCACACAATAAAACCAAAATGTGACCAGAGGAATGGATGCAATCTTCCAGGCTCAATGAAAAATCTGTAGAGACAAAGTCGAGGACATCTAACTTATGCCACCTCGTCCCTCTACTTGAAGCCTCGCCCACATAGTTTCCCTGCATTCTGCAATTCTAAACAGGTTCATATAAGGGAAAAGAAATGATGTTAAAACTGAAAATAGGGACATACAAGGATGATATTCTACATTATTTTTCTTTTGGCGAATCAATTATGATTGCCAAAATCCCATAGCTTGCCTTTTCCCCTTTTCCTCTATTCAATTTAACATAATAATTGTCATTATGCCAACATATGGCCTCACATGATTGCATAGACTTAAAACTCCATCCATGGTCTGCAAGCTCAATTCCAACATCCTTTGCATTTCACAAACATCCTCTATTGAGATTGTGTACTACAAACATTAATTTCCATAGAGAGTAGATGCCATGTCCCATAGCATGTTTGCTAAGCGGGGTAGTGGCGTCCACACACACCACTCCTCCTCCCTTGGCCATGCTTTTCACCCCATATAGGGTTGTCTAACCTTCCAAACTAATTTCTAGTAGGTCCTTCTCAAAGGTGATTATGTTAAGAGATCCCACTTTGAGTCTATGTGATTGGAGGTTTCCATGCATCTATAGTTTGTCAGGAAATGAGCTATTTTGTTTCCCACTCTTCTAACAAGGCCAAAAACTAGATCTGAAATCTAAGGGAGGAAATTTGTTTTAGGATGGATTCCAATCTCTAACTTGTTGAACCTTATGGATATGGGATTCTTTCTAGAGGTTCTACGCGATATTGACTATTATTTTAGAATCTCCTTCCAAGCACAATTTTAGAGAATATTTGCATATAAGCATATTTCAATCCCATATGGAGGCTCGTTAACTCCACGAAACTATTATTATTCACTCTGATTGTTCCAGAGTAAATGAACACAAGCCTACCTCTACTATCACTCATTATCCCATTGTATTCTATAAGCCCTTGATTTCCTTTTTCTTCACCATCAAATTTGAGTTTAGAAGACTTAGGTGGAGGAGGTAACTAGAAGGGGGAAGAGTTGGATGGATCCCCTTAGGAGGTGAGGATAAATATTACTTTAAAAGCCTTGACTCTTGACCTTTCACATGCTGCTCTCAATCACAGCACACCTTAGTTAGGATTGATTCTTTAATTTTCTTAACTACAACATGCTATATATTTCACGGGGAATCAACTTCCCTTTAAAATTCTTTTGTTTCATTGCTTCTAGATCCTCTACAATAAGAATCCAGGCATCGAGTTCCAAATCTGATTGAGGATTGGAGTTGAGAATGCCTAAGATCTCGATCTAATAGTGGTATTATATAACTCCTTTGATCTCTCTTTGATGTCAACAATTGTTTTTATAATTTATTCCATAACCCCACAAAGAAACTGCAGAAATTAAACAAATTATCTAAGTATTCCAATGTAGAAGGCATAAAGGATGCTTAGAGGGACCTTAGTAATTCCTCTTGAATATTCTCCCACATCATTGGTTTATTATGAAGTAGAAGCAACAAAAAATGGATATTTTTGGTCATACCTTTTGCTTCCATATTTTAAAACAAACCTCCTCCTTTTGAATATCTTGAAATCCCACCTCAAGCTAATATGATTTAATCATAGAGAAGGTGCCCCTTGACTGATACCCCCTTTGAATTTTGTCCTTGAAGTTGAAGACGAGAATCCTCCACTTCTATAGATAGCTCCATAACTTCTACCACACACTCCCATCCAATTTTGGATTCCATTTCTCTTGTGCAATCCATTGTCACCATTTCTAGTATAAATCTCTCTCCCTACAATAATTTTTCATTACCGCTCTTTCCCGAGTTATCATATGTTGTTTTATTTGCTCCAAGTCTTATTTCTCTCACAATTTTGGAAAGATTTTCCATGAATCATCCCAAAATAATGCCATCTAACCATTCTTAATCTCCCAAAAGCAGTGCTTCTCAATCAATTCCATGCCTTCTTTTGCTAGGTTCTAGATTAATCATCTTAGGGTAATGTTATTCATTCGAATTAGGTTTTGTTGAGGAGTCTCTCGGGCATACTTATTTTTTGAAATCCTTTTCCATAGATATTGACCCTGTTGTAACCACCTTGACCAAATATTCACATAAAAAAATGTTGCTACAATAGTGGATCCCTTGGCCCCAGACCGCCTTTTAGTTTTGATTTGAATAGGTTGTCCTAGGCTACCGATGCCCACTTTCTTTTCTACTAGAGAACTGATTTCAATCTAACAAGTTTCTCAACCATATTAAAGGCATGAAAATTCCAACCAACCAATTTATTACAAACTTTTCTGATTAGCTCTGCCCATAGGCTCCATTTAAGAGAGCTCTTCGCTAAAGGGGATCCGAAGTATTTTTATGGGAGTTTACTAATTTGAATACCCAATATATGTGCCACATGTCCTTGAACCATTATAGTCACATTAAAAAAATACCTACAATTTGTGTTTAGTAATCTCCATACCTGAAGCCTTGGAAAACCTATCCATAATTTTATTGAAATATCATTCCTTTCACGCCATGGGTCTACCCATTCCTATTGTTTCATCCACAATGTATTAGTGAGTCAAAGGCAGTTCTTGTCCAAACAATTGCAAACCATAGCGCTGATTATTAGCTACTGTTGTCTTGAACAACATGCCAAGACCCTCGACGACCAATATAAATAGAAAAGGAGATAGGTAATCCCATTTTCTAATACCATTGAAGGTTGTAAAGGGGATAGATGGAGATCCATTTATTGAGACAAAAAATAAGTAGAGGATATAAGGTTATAGATCAAGGCGATCCAATCTTCTGCAAAATCAAAGGCTTGGAGAATTCTACACAAATAATCTAAGTTCAATCTATCATATGCTTTTGATATGCTTTTGATAGGTCCAACTTAATCATCATATATTTTTTTAGTAATATTCAAGGGATGAATCGCTTCATGGGAAACCGTTATACCATCTAAAATTTTCCTTCCTTTGAAAAATCCTATTTTCTATTAGGATATTAGCTTGGGAAGGAATGACTTCAATCTATTGGATATTATCTTAGTGATTATCTTGTAAATCACTTTCCACAATGCAATGGTTCTATAGCCATTAGAGTGTTCCACTTTCTACTTCTTGGACACTAATGTGAAGAGGTGGTGTCTAAGGTATTGAGGATATTTTTATATTGACGAGACTTATCAACTACTTGTGACACCTCTTCTCCTATCATTAGCTAATAAGCTTTTCATTTTTTTGTGTTGAATCCATTAGGTCCTAGGAATTTATTGTGGGGCATTACCATAACCATTGCTTTCACCTCATCATACTCAATATTCCTTAGGAATGACTCATTCTAGTCTATTGTAATTAGCCTAGGGATGTGCCAAGATACATCCTGAATCACCCTGCCTATGTCATCCCTAGTTTCAATCATGATATTTTGATAGAAATAAACCAACTCTTATGTTATCACCTTATGGTCTCCAACTTCTTACCATATGGGTCTAATATTTGGGATATCCATTTGTGGCACTTGTGACGCAACATATATTTGTGAAAAAGCATTGTATTCTGTCTCCCCTCTTTAAGCCATTATATCCATGCCTTTTGTCTCCACAATGTCTGTTCTTGCTTCCTTCTCTCGTCCATCTCTTCTAGAGTTTATGCTTCCTCCTTGACAAGGAATTTTGATTCTCCAAATAATATTTCCTCTTGTTCAATTTCCTCCATTCATTGCTCCAATTTTTGCTTCTCATATATGATATTTACAACCCTCTCCTTGTTCCACCTATTTAGCCTCCCATTGATGTGCTTTAGTTTTTTGAAAATCCGGAATATTACTAAACCTAGAATGTCCTCTAATTTCTCCCACCATTGCTAGACATTGGATAGGAATTTTCGTTCCTTGAGTTAGAACTTCTCAAACCTAAAAGCTTGGTTTTGTAGTTTGGATTTGAAGTGAATATACAATCTTATATCCCAATGGTCTGATCCATGACTGCACATTATGTTTTCCTCTATGAATGTGTCCCATGTTAGAAAATTCTCCTAGATATGAACAAATCTAACTTAGAAGGAAATTGATGCTAGCCTTCCCTCGTATTATTCTAGGTAAAAGCTCCATTCTTCGTTCTATCTCCACTAGTTTCACTTCATCAAAATTGTCTCATAGAAAATGGTTTCCTCTACCTATGGTTGCCTAACTCCCCCCTTTTTCTCCTCAAGTGACTTCATTACATTTAAGTCTCCCTGAATTATCCATGCGGATGGGGCTATTAGTTTAGTTATTCTAACTATGGATTATAGGAATAACACTTTATGCTATGAAATATTACAGTTGTATACATTTGAAATATGGTGGTACTCCCAAAATTCTATGTACTAAAATTGGATAGTCAGGATACAAAATGAAGCAAACATGATTGTGACCGTAATTTTCTACTAGTTCCAAATAATGGTCATACCTTCCGAGTAGCCCTAAAAATCTATGGAAAATTCCTGACAAATTTCCCACCATTTATCGATGATGTCATAAAGGGTTCCACCTAGTAATTTAATTTCTTGGATCATCATGATTAAAGGTATTATTATTTCCAGTTTTCTCTTAGGAGACTTTGTTTCCCCTTGTTATTTAGGTCCATCACATTTCACTGAATAAAGCTCATGGTTGATATTTATTAAAGCCTCAGAAAACCTCAAGGATAACCCTTACCCATCATGACTTGACTAGTGTTCCTTCAGTATTACTACAAATTGGTTTTATGGCCCCACTTCATTTCCATTTTATGTGCTTTCAATGAATCTTTAAGCGTATGTGATAGTATACCCAATGATTTTCTTCCTCATGCATTTGATTTGGATTCCATTACTACATGCTTGTATTTTAGATATGTTTTGCCCAAAAGGCATACTTGATGCTTTGGCAAAGTGAAAGGGTCTTTTCCTTCCGATGACTTTTCCAATGCAAGGAGATTTAGAGAGTCTAGGTTTATATCTTCCACTTCATTAGGGAGATTTTATGTGTCCTCAATGATTGCATGCAAGAAAATTGGAGGGAAGTGTGGTTAGTTAGCTGTGTCGACAATCGCCCATGCCCCAGGCTGTCCTTGCACTGATGGTGGCCCTTGAATATCTGTTGAAGGTGCAACCTAAGGTTGGGTTAATTATGAGGTTTGTCCCACAAATCCATTCATCTCCATTTCCATCAACTTTTCCCGGCCTTGCAGAAACACGCACTTCTAAATATACCAACGACTCATATTTATTTTGGGATGGTCTGCTTGATCCCACCTATTTTTTTGTTTTCAGATTCTGATCTGTGCATGAGGTCTTAGGGTTTTTACGACTCCTTTACTCTACCGTGAAACCCTCATTGTCCTAAGACTTGGGGGGCTATAATTGGTTTTTGAGGTTACCAATGGGAAATTGTGGTATAGATGGTGATATTCATGGCACTGTTGGCATCTAAAATGCTTGTGATCATAGTCCAATATTTGCTTTAACAAGTCATCTTTGAAGTATGGATTTATTGATTTTGGAAATGGCTCTGAGATATTCATGTAGACAATATTCGAGCATAAGATATATAGTTTTCTTGCCCGGTGGCCTTAAATTCCTAGACAAAATTCCCGAACATGTTTCCAATACCTACTAATATCTCCTCATCCCAAAACCTGAATGACAATGAGTACATGTAAATTGTCATGGGTGTTTGAGTGAGGTCTTCTTTGTTTGGCATAAACCTTTCCATCCATAACTGTAGGTAAAATCTTGCAAAGTTAAAAGAAATGGGCCATTGTCAAAAGTCCAATTTCAATCCTTCAGACTTGCTAGCATAATGATAAAGAAGCCCTTTACTCCCAATTCTAGTTTTATTTGGCCCTTGGGATTCCATTTGCTGTAAACCCAATGAGTGATAGCTTTTTGAATTAGCCATATCCCCAAAAGCTTGCCAATGAGTGCATGGTCATGCATATACTGGATGAATTCACCAATCCAACTTGAGTTCACCTCAAATTTCGAAATGAAGACGGTATTCCATTCTCCATTTTGGTGCATGAATTGAGAGACTACCTTACTTTATGAGGTGTTTATGCTCCCTCCTCGAATGTTAGACATTGGTGCTCGGAATAGAGAAAAAAATCCCGCAAATGAGTTATAATCTTTTGAGATGTGATATTCAAAAGTCATGTTATTGGTCCATGGTATTATAACAAAGTCGATTTATAAGTTAAAAATCTCCATGATAAAAAATCTTACTATATATAATATTAATTTAAAATAAAATTATATTTTTGATATTATTATAAATTACTATTCATCCACATTTACTAATATTTAGTTTATTATAAGTATACTGGTTAATAATTATATATTAAACTTAATAAAAATACCAAAATTTATAATTTCAACTCAAATTAATAATTAATATATTTAATTTTAATAAAAAATTACCAAAAAAGTATAATTTCGCCTGTACAATTGAGATTCGTCCAAACCAATTTAATGTGCACAATTTGCAAACAAAATAAAAATACACTAAATATGGATTCCGATATGCTTCTAGGGAAATATATGTTACGCCTCTTTAAGTCATTCGTCTTTACCCAATGAAAATGTATGTTACGTAAATCGACTTTAGCCAATGAAAATGTTTGTTCCGTAAAGTTCGTTGAGTTTACGTTCAAATAATCCCTTGCTTTTCCTCCCTATGACAATCAAGAATGAGATACGTCTCTGGAATTTGCAGGTGGTCGCTCATTGCAGGCAGATTACCAGGGCAAGAAAATATTACATCACCATTGTCATGTGGTCAAACCTCACTGCACTCGCGCAGCCGGATTTTACCCTTCACACTGAAAAGACGAAAGGATTTTACTCCTTTCTGTTGTGCTATTTCCATGCTTAAATATCAAGAAGTATGATGATTCTCATTTTTGATGTGCTTGTATTTTTTTTTTTTCACATAATTACGCGAGAGTGTGGGAGAAAGGGTGTGCTCAGGAGCTTGTCTATGTCTTTCACTCCACCTACATGTTTTTACACTTTCTTTCTCCACACACTAAATTTTTTTTCCCTCATTAATTTTTTTTAATATGAATAATGGGAACCTCCAACATGATCAAGAAGGCGCTAGCACCACTATTTTCCTAATAAAATAGTGGTTAGATTTTTATTGTGTAGAGGAAGCTTCCTTAATACTCAACATTGTATAAATACAATGAATTGAGTGTATGGTTACTATTTTTGTCAATATAGGTAATGTTAGGACTAACCTTGACTGATAATGATACTCTATAACTAATGGTTTCAGGCACATGGTTTTGTGGCAAGTGGTATTATGCCAATTGTATTTGGTTGGCTAGAAGTCCTTGCCAATATAGGTAATGTTAGGATTAACCTGACAAATGGTTTTATGGCCGGTGGTATTATGCTAGTTGTATTTGGTTGGAAAGAAGCCTATAAATGGGCCTAGGTGTCTCCATTGTAAATACGCCAAAGCAAAGTGCCAAGGGTTGATCATGTTGAAATATTATTCTCTAGGCGTCATCACATTTGATTCTGTTGTATGTTAGGTGTCATAGATATTAATCTCTAAGTGTCATCACATTTAATTCTGTTACATGCTATTCTAGTCATTTATTATTGATGTTTATCATATAATCTTTTTAGCTGTTTTGAATATCAGAAGAAAAATCTCTACTCCACATTTGATTTTCATTCTTTGTCATGATATCAGAGTTTAAAGTTGCATAAAACTCTAGAGAGCCCAGCTGACACCAAAAAAATTCGAGGAAAAGAAACCTCCATTATTTTGAAAAAGCTAGTTACGGACAAAAGAGATAGTTATCTCCCTCAATTGAAAAAATAAAAGGCAAAGACAATCCATCAACGCACTCATCCCCTCGACTGTGATCAAGTGCGTTGATGGTCATTAACTTACGTAAACTGCAATGCAACTCAGCAAGTGCGTTGAACAGTTAATATTTTTAATTTGTTGGCTCAACTCCATTAGTGCATGGGCTCCACGAGGAAGGTCAAACGTTTCAAGTCCGCGGTTCAAAGTTGTAGTGAGGAGATTTCTTCTTATTAAAAAGGTCTCGCTCTTTATATTCACGCAGACCCAGTCTTTAATACAATGTGAAAAGTGTTTTTTTATTTGTATGATGTGATACCATTCTAAAAAGTGTGGTTTTTTTCTTTTTCTTTTTACCCTCTGTATAAGTGATTAAAAAAAATGGTTTTTTATTTAAAATAAATTAATTTTTTAAATTTCTTTTTAATAAAATATTATTAAAAAAAAAGAAAGGAGAAGAGTTTGTTATTGAAACAAAATGTGTTGTATTTTTAAAGAGATTTTATAGTTTTAAAAGGAAGATTGTAAAGAAGTGCCATATTTGCAGTTGAAGAAATGGTTTCCTCCAATTCGTTGAAAAAATTAAGAGTTTTGAACTTTAAGAATGAAGACATTTTTGCAAGCTCAAGAGTGTTAGGATACACTTCAAAATGCCTATGTAGAGTTGACCCAAGAAGCATAGGTGGTCATGCCTAATAATCAAAGGAATGTAACTATTGAACTTAGAAAGAAAGATCACATAGCCAAATTGTGGATACAAAACTCAATCAATGACTCTATCTTCGACAAAATAACTAGTGCATCCATAGCAAAAGAAGCTTGAGAAATATTGAAAGATTTGTATCAAGGTAATGCAGACATTTAGAGCCCAGTTTGAAACCCTAAAGATGACTAACTCAAAAAATGTGGATCATTTCATGACCAAACTCATGGGAATATTCAATGAGGTCAAACTCATTGGTGAAACCATTACATATAAGAAGATTGTTGAAAAATTCCTTCAAAGCCTTCTCAAGAAATATGACATGATTGTAACATCCATTTTGGAATCCAAATATTTTACAGCTTTCTCAGTAGAATAGTTGAATGAATCACTTATGGCACACGAAACAAGACTCGACAAAAGATTCCATGGAACAAGCTTTTAAAGCACAACTCTCTTTTAGCATGGGTAGAGGAAGAGGATATAGAGGTGGCAACAAGTGAGGTAGAGGAAGAGGTAGGGGCTAATCATAACATCATCATGCAACAAAGAAACGGAGACATCCACAAAACCAAACACAAAGAATTAGAACATGGAGAAGATCTAATGTTCAATGTTATTATTGTAAGAAATTTGGGCATTATGAACATGAATGTAGAAAGACACAATCAAATCAACAAAGAGGCGGTCACCATCTCTCCAATAATGAAGGAGAATCCTGTGAAACAATGTTTCTTTCCTTCCATCTTTCTGAAGACACTCACAACAAGGACCTTCTGTTGTAGGAGAGTGGTTGTAGCAATCATATGTCACGTAACAAAAATCTTCTTTCTTATCTTAGTGCTTCCATAACATTAGAAATTACACTTGGAGATCGTTCTTGTATTAAATCTGAAGGAAAAGGTATTGTCCCTATTCTAACTAAACAAAATCAACATAAATACATACCTATTGTTTATTATGTTCCACATCTAAAGCATTACCTCATTAGTGTAGGAAAATTGATGGAACATGATTACGATGTACTATTCAAAGGGAACACATGTTATATCTATGACAAATCGCCGAGTAGAAGGCTCATAGAAAATGTTGAAAAAACCAAGAATAAGATGTTTCCATTGACTTTTAGAAGTCAAAATCTCTCACAGTATTTTGTCCACAATGTGTCAAGAATAGATGAGTCATAGTTATGGCATTCTAGGTATGACCACATCCTATTTAAGAGTCTAAGTGTTATAGACATATTTTGGCACTGTAATCCCAATCTTATATGTTGATAAACCAAGGGCTCTTTAACCCCTAAAAGTGTTGTTTCATTCCCTAAAGAATCATGGTCAATTGATTACATCATTCCCGAGAAGTTCCACTTGAAAAACCACTCGGAATTGGCCAAAACTCGACCATACTGACTGCTCTGCTATCAAGGTGCGATGCATACTGGCTCCTACACTAGCCAAGTGCGATGCATACTAAATAGGCCTTTTGTAGGGTGCGATGAGCGAGAATGGACAAATGGATGAGGCAGTTTGCTAAGTGGATGCTCATGGAATCTTCTAGAAACTTCTCCTATTACACTTTCCTCTCTGAATTTGCCCAGGTATGATTAAGAGATCAATGAAATCTCCAACTGGAACCAAGAACTACAAGTGGAATGACACTAATAAAAAACCCAGAGATGACTCATACCCTTGTAGACATCTATATATGGATCCCTCATCTAAGAGATCTAGAGGCTGGAATTTTGTAATTTGTAACGAAGTGCTGTTGGTTTATCTTTGAGAAGGGACGTGGTATTGTTGGGTGATCTTGCTTTTCATTAGGTGAAGAGGGCTTTGATGCTGGGAGGATGATGCTAGATCAGACAATTGGGTTGTAATTATCCCTTCTATTTTAGTAAAGTTGTTTGAGTTTTCCTCCATACAATCATGTATTTGTGAATCTTGTTATTTGTGAATGCAACTGTATGATCAATGCATTTCTGATTCTGCATTGTTTATGATATTATAGATCGAGATGCTTTGATGGTGTTTTGTTACTTTATTTCTATAGGTATTATCTAAGTGGGACAAGTAGGAGAGGAGTTGCAAGCTCTGTCAAGGAGGAGAGAAATCAAGCAAGGAGTCAAGTGGAAGATCCAGGTTGGTCCCTTTGCTTCTCTCTTATCTATCACACATAGAGGAAATCACAAATTGCTTTGATTGTTTGTTTCTAGGATAGTTGCCAATCCTAGTGGGACTAGCATATTGCAAAGGCACTAGTTTTCCCGGAAACAAAATGGTGATTACACTAGGGAACGAATAGTTTGTTTGTTTGTTATTGTTGTTTGATTTATAAACTACATACGGAGCCTGAAGTTAGCCAAATAGCCTTCGAACTACTCTTGCTATGCAATTGCAAAGTAGATGAATGCTGCTTCAGTCAATCTCCAGGTTAGTTTATGAACTGAACATCTAACTTACAAGCATTCTAAACGGCCTTGTGGTAGCTCAGTAACCTCCTAAGATCATACCCTTGTACTTTGTTCTTTGTTGTCCATAATAGCTCAGCCTAAATCACTGAACTCAGCAGTAAATTTGAGCCAAAAACCATCTCAGTTGCACTCCCTGGTCCATCACACTGTCTCTAACTGGAAGCCAGTATGCATCACACTTCCCATGTGTAGCAGGTGAGATGCATCCCTGTTTCTCTGAGGCACAAGTGCGATGACTGAGTAATCCTATTTCTCTCCTTTAAATTTGGGTTTTTTTTCCTTGTTTCTTCTCTGTTTGATTGATTTGTTTCTTATGAACAATATCTCATTACTAAAGCCTCCTTGCTTTACATAGTTCAGCCTCCATTGGTAAGGATTAATAAATGATTTTATGTATTTGTCTATCATTTACAATGTCTTGTTGAAAAGTTACTTAAATCAAACCATCGTTTTTGTCAAAAAAGAGAAGTGTTGTAAAGTCTTCCTCCTCTAGATAGTCGATTGAACTTTTTGTTTTATATTTGATTTGATTTATTGTTATTTGAAGTGTCGAAAGCATTTTCTATTCGAAATTGAAAAGTGTCATTTAGTCTTCCTTTCCATTTTGAAAAGAAATTGTCGAAATGTCACTTTGAAGAAAATATTTCAGATCTGTACTTAGTCTTCCTTTTTTGGCATTCTTCACATTAAAGGGGATGAAAAACAAATACATGCATTTGCATTTGCATTTAGACTGTGTGCAAAAAAGATTTAGGAAAAGTGCATTTAGTGTGTGCTCTTTGTTGTTTGTTGAAAGAATCGTAATCTGCTTTCCTTAGTAGCTAGGATTTTCATTGCTAAAAATAAACAAATGATTGTTTATCATTTTAGATTGCATATTTAGGAATTTTACATCTACATCACGTGGTGAACCTTGAAAGACAAACTTCTAAACAAGATCAACTCTAAAATGAATCTCAATGAACTTAACAACACTTTGGAACCTAACGCAACACACCTAGAGGTCTAGGCTAGAGACGTGTTTCGGTGTCGTAAAATCTAGTAACTATCGTTTTCATCGAAGGTTGGGTGATTCCTCCTCTTTGATATGACAAGTGCTGTTATGGACTTGTGTTCCCCATACCGTCGAGTATATATTGGGAGACCATAATAGGCTGATATCATTTATCCATAGGAAGACGTGTCTGCCGCCCTATCAATCGCAATGCACTGAACACAAAATTCAAGAAGATTGACTGCCGTACATAAGTCCTTGGTAATTTCTCTTTAATTTACCACCAAGGTGTATATTGCAGTTTTGTGATCGTTTTGGTAATCCCTCTGTCTAGATTTCCAGAGTAGTCACTTTCGTTCCTTTTCAACTCCTTAAAAGAAAAGGTCCATCTAAGCACTTGTCACTTTAGGCTCATTAAAAATCGAAGGGGACTAGAGTCATCTTTAGCTTTTTCTCGACTCTTAAAAATTGAAAAAGTGAAGTTCTGTCAAAATGTCATTAAAATTTATTTAACTCAGAATAACACCCCTGTTCCTTCGTTGATCTTAGGTTGAGATAATGGAGTCCACCAATCAAGGAATCCCTCTTGAGGGGAATCCTAATCCATTTTCCTCTTGGGGAAATATTGGTGCTCCATATATGGCCAGATTGTCCCTTCCAGGGATCACAATTGGTCTCTCGGTATGGCTATTCTCAACCTCTTCTCTCAAAATACCATAATTCCTTAGCAATCAATCAACAACTAGTTGATACCGAAAGTGACCCTTCACCTTATACTTCGTTTCTTTCTCCCTCCACTTCTTCCTCTTTGCTTGGTGAAAATAGTGATACTAGTAACCAACTGGTTGAGAAGAAGAAGAAAGGGAAGGAGAAGAAGAAGAAGAAGTCAGTTAAGCAAGGGGGAAACAATGAATAATTTGGTAAAAATCCACACATAAACACTCCTAAATATCCTTGTCTAATTTGCAAAGAAAACCACTTTCATCGAGATTTTCCTTGCATTCCACGAATCTTGAGAGAATGGTCTCCCCGTTCGCACCGTCCGGTGTCATCAGCCCCTGGTGATCATGTTGATAGCACACCATCAACTAGTGAAAATGAAGTTCCTCGATAGGAAAGAAAGGTCAAAACTCCATGTCTATTATGTGAAGGAGACCATCACCTTCCCCGTTGTCCTTTTTTGGATGAGACCAAGAGAGTATTGCATAACCATCTTGCTTCACTGCAACGACTTCCACCTGGATATAAGAAACTCTCACCAAGTCCTTCGCTAGCTGAAAATCCAACTGACATAACTCAATTGTCGGTCGAAATGCCTATCATTGAGAGTGAACCTTCTGAGTCCATACCAAACCAAAGTTAGCAGGTCAAAATGGCAGTCGACCAAGTCTTGCCTTCAGAAGGTCCACCTTTAGATGATACAATTTCCAAAGAGAATGAGAACAATACTACTCAAATTCTTTTTATTAATACAGAGTTTGATGAACTTGGGGGCAATCTGCCTGTCCATTACAATAGGAGGAAAATTACCCAGTTCAAGGGGTTCATTCAACCATTTATCCAGTACCCCCTCTGAGCAGTCTAGTCGTTTCCTTCGATTGGAATCAACTAGCAAACCCTCACCTTCCATCTAATGTATCATTCCCAATTATAGTAAAAGTTTACAAAATGATCGTGTCTGGCACTATAATAGATGAAGGGGCTTCAGTGAGTATCCTTTCCTCAACTACTTGGAAAGTGCTTGGTTCGCCATCGCTTATGCCCATGACACATAATTTGTTAGGCTTTAACAAAGGAACCAATTGACCATTAGGGATCCTTCTGAAGTTGCCGATAACTTTGAAAAGGAAAACCGTTCACTTGAATGTGATGGTAGTCCAAGGACCATTAGATTACAACCTAGTTCTTGGACGTGACTATATATATAGTATGGAAGCTATTGCTTCCACACTCTTTCGAGTAATGTGCTTCACACATGAAGGAAAAATGGTACAGCTTATTGACCAACTTTCATTTCCCGGTTCAAACACAGCTCCAAGTCAAACATCATCCCTAAATGTTCTCTTCGCATCAAGAGTGTCTCTTCAACCTTCATTCCATCCACCTGATTATGGCGAGTAGTCTGGTGAATGTAATGAAGCTTAGGGGGCATGGACCCTGGTCTGCTTCAACAGACGAACCCAGTTGAAACAAAAATAGGTTTCCTTGTAGGTTATGTGATTGGAAGTACCGAACCACAACATTCACTTTTGTCCACTCTGTGGATGAAGCCAAGGAAGTGTTTTGTCTAACCGCTGATGAAGCCATCCTACCATATGAATTTCCCTGTAAGTTAAGTGATTGGTCCACCACACCATTCACCTTTGTTTGCGCGGAAGACAAAGCCAAGGAAGTGTTTTGTCTGCTCTGCGGAGGAAACGATCTTGCTTAACTGCAGTGACTTCCATAGAGTTACCTAGAGACTCTCCTTTTGTCAATGTTTGGGGCATGCAAACCTTTTTATGCAAGCAAAAAATGACCAATTTCATTTCTTTGTTTCTTAGATTTTTTAGCTTTTTAGTTTCAACTTCTTAGGTTAGGCGGTTGATCTGGAAATTTCTGCACAGCAGATGGACCAAAGGAAAGGTTTTGTCTAGATAGAAGACAAAACCATCCTACCTAACCTCAGTAGTTCCTTAGCTTTTTAGTTTCTGGCTTTGTAATTTGGTTGTTTTTGGCCTACATAAAAAGTTGAATGAGCATATGTTATTGTAGAGTTCAAGCTCACTAAAAAAGGAACCTACAAATGAGAGACATCTTTAACTACTCGTAGGAGCAATGTTATTGCATGGTTCAAGCTCGTTAAAAAATAAACCCACCTTTGGTAAATAACCTTTGTGATTGCCATAATGTCAACCTTTTGAGCCTTGGTTGTGTTTCTCCCATCACCTCCATTCTTTTGGCCAATTATACGCTTCCACTTGATCGTTTACCTTTTTGAGGAACAACTACAACGAGTGGTCTTGTCAGTCACCCTCTTCACATCATCATGTTTTGAGACGTTCCAAGCTTACTCGGAACCAATTGCTACCCTAAATACCACTCGTTCTTCAAAAAACGAGTCCGCTTTAAACTCTTTTCAGACTCATTAAATATGAAAAGATCGTCTAGCTATTGGCCTCTCCAACTCGCTAAAGTAATTGGAAATGCCATCCCTCCTGCATATTTTAATCCTTTTGGACCCGAGGAATTGGCCCACAAAATATCGAGAGCTTTTTTTTCGGCTTGCTAAAGCAATTGAAAAATCATCCCTTACGTATTATTTTATACTTTTTTGGACTTAAGGGATTATGCTACAAAAAAGGACTGCTGGGGTTTCCTTTTCGTCCCTTTTCAAACTCTCTAAACATGAAAAGGACCGAGTTATCCTTGTCGTTAAACTCGTTAAAACAATAGCGATAAACTTGTCCGCCTAGACAAGAACGAGTTTCACTATCGCTAGGCTCGCTAAAACATAGGAACAGGTTTGCCCGAAGGGAAAATTATAGAACAAGCATATGTTTTCCTCCTCAAGCTTGACAAAAATAAAGAGGTACTAGTCAGCAATGACTGGGGAAAAAGGGAAGAAAACTTAAAGAATTTTATTGGTAGAAGGTCGCTCTTGAACATGACACTTTCACTCCATCACTATGATTGAGTCGGGTTCGGTTATTTCGTTCACCGGTCATATCACCGTTGGTCCTCCGTACCACCCATATTTTGGGGTTAAAGCTACCAATTCATCTCAGTGTCACCGATATGTTAAAGAGAAGTCATTCAAATAATTCACCATCCGGTTAATGCCTAATCCACTGCAATACCTTCACCCTCCATTTTTCATGGCTGCCATTCCCGAACCTTGTATCATCAGATCGTTTTCACCTCCAGAAAATCATTTGCTTCGTTTCATGTCGTTGATGTGGGATACATTAAGGTCTTCCTACGACAGGTCACATCTTGTCGACATCAGCTCATTATCCAAGAAGTTGTCTTAGAAACAACCCGTTTAGTACTTTGAAGCTTGCATGCCTCAATGGCAAGTTTCTCACTTCCGGTGACAGGTTTACATCACTGGCCTTCGACCGAGAGATTTTGCGTGGTGTTTGACATTGGATCATATATTCACACCATGTAAATTGTACTGTAGTACCTTGAGTGTCATGATCATTATCGGTGATTCCTCTTGCGCCTATTAACAACTTACATTATTGGCTGGTAATCAGGGGATGTCTTTACATGTTTGACTTCAAGACATCTTTTCACATGGATCGACTTGTACATCGGGCGAAGATTGAATGAGTTTGATGACCCTGAATCTAGTTTCATCCATCCGAGCTGCAATATATTCAGGAATACAAAGACATCAAATGTACACAGAAGCTGCATAGATGATCATCCAAGCTAAGGGATGGTGACTCTACATATAAAGAATCACCAGTCTGCAACTACAGACGATTATCTGTTCTATGTACATGAAAATGAATTTATAAAGTTGAGCATGGAAATTCCCGCCTCAGCTAGATCATGGAAAATTATATTGTGATGATGTATTGTATTGTATCTTATATAGGTCACCTTCCAGCTCAAATACCTCGGATCCTCATGATAAATCATTTCACCCAACATCTAAAGATTTACGACTTCATGCTTTAGGGGACAATTGTTATAGACATATTTGGGCACTGCAACCCCAATCTTATATGTCGATAAACCAAGGGCTCTTTAACCCCTAAAAGTGTTGTTTCATGCCCTAAAGAATCATGGTCAGCTGATTACATCGTTCCCCAGAAGTTCCACCTGAAAAACCACTCAGAACAGGCCAAAACTGGACCATACTGATTGCTCCACTATCAAGGTGTGATGCATACTGGCTCCTACACTAGCCAGGTGTGATGCATACTAAAGAGGGCTTCTGTAGGGTGAGATGAACGAGAATGGACAAATGGCTGAGACAATTTGCTAAGTGAATGCTCATGGAATCTTCTAGAAACTTCTCCTATGACACTTGCCTCTCTGAATTCACCCAGGGATGAGTGAGAGATCAATGAAATCTCCAAGTGGAACCAAGAACTACAAGTGAAATGAAACTAATCAAAAACCCAAAGATGACTGACACCCTTGCAGACATCTATATATGGATCCCTCATCTGAGAGATCTAGAGACTGGAATTTTATAATTTGTAAGGAAGTGCTGTTGGTTTATCTTTGAGAAGATACATTGTATTGTTGGGTGATCTTGCTTTTCATGAGGTGAAGAGGGCTTTGATGCTGGGAGGATGATGCTGGATCAAACAACTGGGTTGTAATTCTCCCTTCTATTTTAATAAAGTTCTTTGAGTTTTCCTCCATACAATTGTGTATTTGTGAATGCAATTGTATGATCATTGTATTTCTGATTCTACATTGTTTATGATATTATAGATCGAGATGCTTTGATGCTGTTTTGTTACTTTATTTCTACAGGTATTCTCTAAGCGGGACAAGTAGGAGAGGAGTTGCAAGCTCTGTCAAGGAGGATAGAAATCAAGCAAGGAGTCAAGTGAAATATCTAGTTTGGTCCCTTTGCTTCTCTCTTATCTATTATACATAGAGGAAATCGCAAATTGCTTTGATTTCTTGTTTCTAGGATAGCTGCCAATCCTAGTGGGACTAGTAGATTGGAAAGACACTAGTTTTCCCGGAAACACTAAGTATGCTTCAAAAACATTCAATCGTCATTGGTCTCCCTGTTATGAATCAAAAACATTGTAATTGTGAAATTTGTGTTCTATACAAGCATAAAAGAGATATATTTCCCACATCTTCCTCTAGAGCAAAAGAGACTTTAGAGATAGTCCATATAGATATATGTGGCCCAATGCAGACACAGACCATTAGTGGTAGTGTTTATTTTATGGCATTTATTGATGATTATAGTAGAAGATATGGGTGTATTTTCTCAAAATTAAATCAAACACATTCTCAAGGTTCAAAGAACTCAAAGCATAAATAGAAAAGCTAAGTGGAAAGCCTTTAAAATTTCTCAGGTCAGATAGAGGAGGAGAGTACAAGTCCATTGACTTCAAAGATTTTTTTCAACAACAAGGAATCATCATCCACAACACAACAAGATATACTCCACAACAGAAAGGAAGAATCAGTCAATCATGTACATGGCCAAGTGTATGCTCCATGAGAAGAAGTTGTCAAATAACTATTAGGCTGAAGCAGTTTCGAAAATAGTGTATGCTCTTAACAGATCTCCAACAACTAGTATCCAAGATACAGTACCTCAAGAAGCTTGTGATGGTAAAAAGGTAAATGTATCTCACTTTAAAATTATTGGATCAGTAGCATTAGCACATGTCCCTAAGCAGCTAAGAAAGAAGCTTGATGATTGGAGTGAAAGATGTATTTTTGTAGACTATAGTGAATACTTAAAGTCCTACATACTTTACAATCCAGTTACCAAGAAGTTTGTCTTAAGTAGAGATGTTAAATTTTTTGAAAATAAATCTTGTATTGATCATGTTGATGAAGGTTCAAATCAGCCAGTTTATAAACCACAACTATGAAGATTGTAGGTTCAAGAAGAGCTATGCCATTCTGAAAATGGTACATCTTCAAACAGTGAATCCACCAGTGATTTATCATCTACAAAAGATAGTCACAAAGCAAGAAACATAAGAGAAATATATGAGTAAGAGCATGAGTTTGACCAAAAAAATATGTTTGTGCAACCAACCCATTTCAAAGAATAATTTAAAGAGAAACATTGGGTTGATGCAATGAACCAAGAAATTGCTTCTATAGAGAAGAACCAGACTTGCAAAATAGTTTATCTCGCAAGAGACAAAACCAAGATTGATGTAAAATGGGTATATAAGACCAAGTTGAATGAAAAAAGAGATATTGAGAAACATAAGGCAAGGTTGGTTGCTAAATGATTCTCACAACAGTTTGGTGTTGACTATGGTGAAACCTTTTGTTGAGCTATGGAAAAGGTATGAATTTTCCATTTATTTCATCATCCTTTCCTTTAATTATATTCCCTTTATATTCTAAATATATTCATATATCAACGGATTATAGTAAAAACTAGGGAACTATTTACTATTACAATTTAGCTAATTATTGTCTTTTCTCATGTAGGAGAAAAGATGAAATGGGAAAACTACCATTCCCTACCCGAGAGAAGGAAAAATACAAAGAGGAGTAACTGTTGTTCCTTCACTAAGAAGCAGTGTACAGGTAGCAATCCAACAATGGAGCGCGCAGTTATGGATAAGGACTGAGAAGATCACAGCATCAGCGCAAAAGACAAAGAGCTAACTCAAGATGGAATATTGAGTGGATCTCTCAGGATCTCTTGATCCTGAGGAATCGTTGTTACTGTTCTATTTGTTAGGATATTCCGACACATAGGAATAGTTAAGTTCAACTTGGTCTAGTATAGAGTTAGGTATAGAGTTAGGTAAAGTGTGTTTCTTTACCATTGTACATTTTGTAACTTATAATCCGACGGTCATGATATGTAGTGATCCGACGGTTCATTCTCTCCTCGGTATTACCGACACTTGATCCGTGGCTTGACACCCGATTGGTCCATGAATTCTATTTAAAGCGCATGGAGGGTCATTTGAAGGTTAACCGTGCATAAGAGAAGCTTATGTAAATTTTCATTCTTTTATTAATAAATTGCCTGTAGTAGCCACGTTGGCGCAGGCCGTGGACTGTTTCCCTCTCTGAGGGTTTTAACCACGTCAAAATACTGGTGTATTGATCTGTGAGCTGTTTGTGAGCGGTGTCCTTTTGGTGTTCTGTCTGAGGAACTTACCCTGTAAATTCCTACATGGTATCAGAGCTATTTGAGGGCCGCGTCCGTTGGTGATCCAAATCTGAAGCCGTAGAACTGCATGCGGCTGTCGTTTCCTAGATCTACTGTTTCTGACTGCTTTCGGGCCGAGAGGACTGCTCTGTTGTGTTCGGAGCATCTGTTCCAGTGAGGAACCCCTTTCGTTTCACGCGCAAAGGTTTCCGGTAGCCCTATCTGCGTCCTTTTTAA
>APFE031228756.1:43146-81494 GCA_000404065.3 Pinus taeda | reverse complement strand
ATTTAGAAAATTCTTCTAAGATTGTCGTCGCATGCAAGTATTCGCTGGCAGGTGGCTGGCATGGAATGTTGAGGTCATTTGCCCTAGGTTTTCGTACAATATGCGGACTAAGTAAACAGTGGAATTTAGAAAATTCTTCTAAGATTGTCGTCGCATGCAAGTATTCGCTGGCAGGTGGCTGGCATGGAATGTTGAGGTCATTTGCCCTAGGTGTTCGTACAATATGCGGACTAAGTAAACAGTGGTTGGTTGATTGTTTAATACAGTTGTGCGAAAAACCTAGGTAGACTATGCGGACTAAGTAAACAGTAGTTTGTTGATTGCTTACTACAGTTGTGGAAAAAAAAAATTGAAAATAAACGAAAAAAATCCAACTAAAACCTATTTTTAAGGTCTTTGGCATTTTAGCATTTAATTTTGACGGTGTGGTTTTTAGTTAGGGTTGTTACATTTTCCCATTTCATGTTGAACCAATCTCACTCGATTGTTCAGGTTTGCTTATGCACTATTGTTAAGGTTGTTTTTCTTTTTCTTTTGATTGTTTAGATTTTGAATGATGTTTTTTATCTTTAATAGATATTTATGATATATTTTTAATTTTTGTCATTGTTGTTAATTTTATGGGGTAGGTTAATATTACGGATAGGTTAATATTAAGGTTATTAATATTTTAAGTTAATTTTATTTTGTATTTTATTTTGTTTTCACTCATTTAAAATAATTTTTTTATTTAATTTTATTCTGAAAATTTAATTCAATTTCTTTTTTTTATATAATTTGATTTAGTTAAAATATTAAACATTAAATCAAGGTCTATATCTATAACAGTGGTTAGTGATATTTTTTAGATATTTTATTTATAATAACAAATAAAACATAACTAATTTGAAAAATATTTAATTTTTAATTTATAAATATTAAGTGGAAATTAAATTGCTACCATCTATATAATAAATCATAAAAATTAAATTGAAATTCTAAAAACTATATTATGAAATAGACATAGTACAAAATAGATAATTTTTATTTTTATTTCTTTTAACTATAGTGACTTAGTAATTCTTTGGACTAATCTAGGAGATGTGCAAGATCAACCTTTGTGGCTATCTTATAAAATTAAGAGTATATGCAACAATCTACAATCTGAATATAATGGGGAGTCTACTCCTTGAGTGGAGATCATAGCAAGCCATATACTCCAAAAAAAATAGATAGTTAATTACAACTAAACTACTCCCAAATATAATACTACCAACACCTCCATCAAATTTATACTTAACCAATATTTATTATACTATTATTGCGCCAATATTTACTATGCTATTAACTCATTACTACGCTCAACTGTATATGGCCGCATCAATAATAAACTAGCTTAAATCTAATAATGGGCCCATACAGCCCTACTCCATAATTCAATATCACCATAATTATTGGTTTGGTGATCTCGCCATAGATTCTTTCTCTGAGTGCCCCATTCTCTGTGACTTCGGGCATATGATGATTTGTCCACGTGGACCGCATAGAGTCATTCCCAATTAACTTTTCAAACATGCTACTTGTTATGACCTTGAGATTCGTAATACAACCCGGTGAGGTTGGATCGGGTCACATTACAAGGACCAGAATTCATTCTAAAATACTACACAAGCGGTTCATAGAAAAGAAATAGAAATGGCAACAATAAGGTTCACCGCCTTTCCACATGAATTTCATGGCACACTCTGCTATGCTGGTTCATGCAAGCCAAACCCCGGCCATGGCAGCATTGGCTTCCTTATATATAACGACCGTGATGGCACTGTTTTGAAGAAGTTCAACACATATGTTAATATTGCTTCAGACTGACCAGCAATGGTGCTCATTACAAAGCCCTAATCGCTAGTCTCCAACATGCTCTTTGGTGCGGCATCACCCACATAACCACCCTTGAACATGTTGAGCTCCTTATCCAGCAAGTAACATGTCTTGTGCTCTTTTGCCCATACAATATCAGTGCATTCGAGGGGAATTGTTGTCTTTCGTGACATTGATTGTATGTTGTGTAGGTGAAGGGTAAGTGGAAGGTGCGCAGACCCTCGTTGCACAGGTACTGCAACAGAGTTCGGCAACTAGCTTCACAATTTCTAAGCATTAAATTGGAGCGTATCTATTCCAAAGATAATTCTGATGCGTGTTCTCTAGCCCACACAGGGTTTTACAGTACATTTGTAGATCGAAGTAATCGTGCAGAGTGTGAGATTTTGCAGAGGCGCAGCGACCCAGAGTCTACTAAGAATTATGTTCTGGAGCAAAGGTGCTACGGTTACCATAAAACGAAATAAATTCTGGGGACCATTGAATGTGAGTTACCTGAATGTTATGCTGCTATTCGAAAGTTGTGTAACGATATAAGGAAGATGATGGTTTTCTATTCGCTGCAGAATAACAGAACCAGGGCATCTTTGTTAGGTATTTATCAGGGTTTTTTAATCTGTCAAGGAAGCTAGGGCTTCTTTCCCATTTTGACCGCTTTCGGTGTGCCTAGTGATTGCTAATTGGTTTTGAGGCAACAAATTTTCAGTAGTTGTCATTTCCAGCGATCTAAATGCATAAATTATTAAAATCAGATGAGATGAAGCATTGGCCTTGACTTATTTTTTTCGATAAATTAGCCATTTTTTGTTCTTCCAACTTTCCATGAAAAGTTGTGAACCTTGTTCTGGGATTGAATGTAAAGGAGTTATCTAACAAGGTGGAGGAATTGCCCGGATTTTGGCCAAGAGTTGTCAGAATTCGGGCAAAAAATTTGGAGAAAATCTTGTAGAAACAATGTTTCAATCATGTTTTTGATCGTGGAAATGGATTTAGCACCATCAAAAATGTCTAGGACACCTAAAATTTTGAAGTTTAAGAACTTTAACTTAGATTTAGAAAAATACTTGCCAGATTTTCTCTAAATATAACTGGAATTTTCATAACTTTCCGGGAAATTCCTCCATCTAGTTAGACTATGGCGATTGTAAAGCCTCCATGATCATTCTCAGAATTATAATAACCTAAATTTGTTGTGACTTGTGACTAGTGATGTCACATCTCCAATCAACACATATAATATATCATATAAAATAATTTCAAATAAAAACAAAATGATCTTAAGTCAGACATTTAATAATGAGAACATATGAAAAATCCCACTATAAAAAGAAATTAAACTTGAAAACAAAATGCGCATAACCTTTACATTAAAGTCACAGTACAGTTTTACACAAGCAATACTTTACACCATTCACATGCCAGTTCTGATTTTTTGGGTTTTCCATGCGATCCTGGTGTACACCTTTATGAAAATGTTGACGGTCTCATTAACTCGGATTACATTTTATCGTAGCTCACCCAGTCTTATGCATCAAACTAGTTGTTCATTTACCCTAGCATTTAATCCCTCTACCTGTACGTGGAAACGTGGCATGGCATAACATCACCTTGACTTCCAGTCACATTGCGGTTCAAAACACTACTATGGTGTATTCTAAGGGTCTATCATCCAAAGGTTAGGGACTTTCAACAGTTTGTTCATATTTTTCTGTTGGGTTTCCATACCTTGGTGCTTCCTCGCTCCTCGACAACTGGTTCGATTCAGTGGTTCGAGCGTTTGACCTGGTTTATCCTGCAGCTGATGACACTAGACATGTTACCTATGAACTTCATCCGGGCTATTGTATGGCTCGCATTTTGCAACTCAGGTGAGGGTTTTACGTTTAGTTGTCTTCCCTATTTATTATTATTATTTTTGTTTTGGGTTTATTCTGTTATGTCTTAATGATTATGGGTTCTTCAAGTGTTAGAATTTCATGTTTTCACTGCAGGATACAAGGTGCTAGGCCTGAGGGTTTCCATGCAGATGGATCAAAGGAGTATGGCACCCTTACCAGTCTTCTGCACCTAACAGATACCAAGTAAGCCATTAGTAGTCCTATACTCAGAGACAGACAAGATTATGTATGATAGTTTCGGTTTATCTGATATGCTTTCCCAGCTTCAAGCTAGTTTTGTAATGTTGTTTAAGGGTTTCAGACAATTTTTTCTTGAATGCCTCTTTGTGTTGGAGACTCTCTATAAATACATTGACAGTGTGGTAAATATGTTTATTAAAAGGATGCATTGGGGTTTCGGACGGTTACCGACTGGAACCCTTAGTCGCTTCACTATATCCGTCTTCCGACCATGACTCAGGTCTCCTCATAGTATATATTCCAGATGTACAGACTCTCGGCTGTAAATTTAATGGACTGTCAATTTATATATATATATATATATGTCTTTATATGTCTCTCTTTATCCGAGTTTCGCGTTTTCATTTCCCTAAGGGTAACAATGCTTATTACTGATCTGATTATAATTTTATCTGTGCTTTTTTATGTTTGATCTGCTCCCTTTAACGCATAACGTGTTTTGCATTCACTTTCTTATTTTCTGGAAGATGTATTCGACTTTGTTTAGCTTTGGCATAAAACTAGCTCTTTAAATAGGAGTGGTAGAGTCTCGCCACTCATTATGTATCTAAGGATGTGTTTTTCTTGCACAGAAATTATAATTCAGACAGGGTTGCCTGCTTCAAATCACAGTTCTGACACTAATATTTTACAATAGGTTCTCAACATTTTATTTTGAGTCCCGAATATTTGTAATTTTTGCTCTAGCTCTAACAGTTCTTACTGTTGCATGCCTAGGGTCGAAGAGTTGTTTCATCTATTCTCTCTGCTTACGTGATTGTAGTTGTGTTAATTGGGGTATTGATTTCTGGTTCATTGAGTACTCTTAGTCTACCTTGGTTATTAGAGTTATTTATAACCCTTTAAGAATGAGTTAACGGGTCCTCTCTGTCTATGATTGAAAGTAATTCAACTCTATTCATTTAGGTTTTTAAAGAATAAGCAACAAATCTTCTCTATTTTTAATTTGAAGGTAATCGACCAAAGAATGAAACAACAGAACTTCCTCTTTCTTTAATTTTAAAATATTTGACTCTACTGGTTAACCCTATTAAAGAAAATAAGAACAACATAACTTCTCAGTCTTCGACTTCTTGTGGATATTTACCACTACAGAAAAATGTCCAGGTGATGACAATTTAGTAGACAATACTGTTTTCTGTCAAAAGATCCTCAGAGAACTAGGTTTTTCATTACAAAATAAAAATTGGTTCTGTCTTAACTGCCTATGTTCTTTGAGAGCTGAGCAATAAGCAAGTCAAGTCTATTTTCTTTCTTATAATTCCAGTGTTTCTCTTTCTTCTAATCATTCAAAAAAATGTACTCTGGAGATAAGAATACTCTTTCTCCCTTCACACAAAGAATTCATACATTCTACTAAGCATTAAGATAATTTGGAAAGGTGTTGCATACCTGGTTCTTTAAAAAAATAAGAAAACTCACTGGTAGATGCCACCTCTTATCTGCTACTCCTTCTCCACCCATCCATGAGATTTGTCTTACAGACCAAATCTCCCCCCAAGCTTACTTGCCAAACTTGAGTCCTCTGTAAGTCTTCTTGCATAGAGTGTTAGGTTATCTACTCATCACCAGACTTAGCATCCTTTTCCCTCTTTCCGTCTGACCTATCAGCACAGATTTTTCCTTCCCTATACTACTTTTCTTTTTTGAGCATCACACAGTTAGGGGACGTAGTTAGGGTTTTTTTCCACGCAACTGCCTTTTTTGAACTTCCCTCTTGAGAAGTTACAAAGTCTTCTTTATTCAAAACATTTTCTATTTCAAAGTTAACAACATTGTTTAACTTTAACAATAACAACCATAATTGTCCAGTCTACTTCTTAATATGATAAAAATAAAATATTACAATATATCTGCTTACTATAGTAAAATAAAATATTTTCAGCATATCAGCCTTACTATGGTAAAATAAATATTTACAGTATGTTTCGGGACATCACATCTTCCCCCATGAAATTAAACATTGTCTCGATGGTTCCCGGTCACAAAAAATTTCAGGTTTGCTTCTTTCATGAGCTGCTCATCTTCCTAGATAGCCTCATCCGGTCCAAAGTGTTGCCACTGCACTTTAACATAGGTGACGGCTCATTTCGACAGCATTACTTCTCTCCGTTCGAGTATATTTTGTGGCTTGACCAAGATTTCTCCTTCCAGTTTGACTTGAAACAAACAAAACCTAAATGATCTTTTTTCCTCTAATATCAAAATTTATTTAGGTCTACCTAAGTACCCTTTTATTTGAATATCTTGCCCACTGAATAGATGCTTAGGATCATAAATGTATCTTTTTAAAGGAGACACATGAAAGACATTGTGGACCCAAATATGGCTTGGTAAGGTGAGTTGGTATGCCACTGGCACAACCCTTGCTAATATTTGAAATGGCCCACAAAACCGGGGTGCTAGTTTGCTACACCCGCTCCATTGTAGCATACTCTTCTTAGCTCGTATTCCCACATACACGTGATCACCCGCTTAATATTCTCTAAAACTTCTCTTCCTATCGACAAAATTTTTCTGCCTATCTTGGGCCACCTTTAAGTTGTTTCACACCTTTTTGACCATTTCTTCCATCTCTTTTAACATTTCGGGCCCCAACAACAGTTTATCTCCAGGTCCCCCCAACTGGAGGGTGTGCGACATTTTCTTCCATACAGCACTTCAAATGGGCTCTTTTTCATAGAAGTATGACAACTATTGTTGTATGCAAATTCAACCAAATGTAGATAATCTTCCCATTTTGACGATTGTTGCATCATGAATGATTTCAGCATGTCTTCCACCATTTGGATCACCTGTTTGGTATGCCCGTCTGTTTGAGGGTGATAGGCAGTGCTGAAATTTAATTGAGTCCCTAACCCTTCAAACAGTGTCCTCCAGAAGGTTGATGTAAATTTTACATCACGAATTGACATTATGGTTTTTGGTAATCCATGTAACCTGAAAATATTTTGCATGAAGATATTGGCAATCTACACCACCTTGAAAGTGGATTGTACCAGTATAAAATGGGTTGATTTGCTTAATTTGTCCACCACCACCATGCGAGAGTCATTATTTATTTTATATTTTGTTAATCTCGTTATAAAATTCATAGATATGGTTTCCCACTTCCATTGTGGAATTGGTAGTGGCTGCAATAGTCTCGCAGGGTGTTGACATTCCACTTTTACTTGTTGACATTCCAAGCACCGTCCCAAATATTCTGCTACTTCTTCCTTCATGCTCGACTAGTAGTACTCCTTTCGGAGTGTGGTAATCAATTTTTGGTATCCTGGATGTCCCATGTAGGGAGTCTTATGAAATTCATCCAAAATCAAACTTTTAATGTCACCTTGGTTGGGCACATATAATCTTTTTTTATATCTCAACATGTCGTCAGCATTCATCACATAAGCTTGCTGATATTCATTGCTGGTTGGATTTTGAGATTGTTGTCCTATTTTCTGATATCTCAAATCTTGATATGCTGCCTCCTTAATCACTTCAGCGAAGGTAGTCTTCCCTTCACTGCAAGAAATTTCGTGGAGTTAATGTACGTTTCGACTTAAGGCATCCGCTACCCGGTTCTCTTTCCCTTTCAGATGTTTCATTTTGAAATCAAATCCACTCAGAAAATCCACCTACCGTGCCTGCCTAACATTTAAGTTAGGTTGATTAAAGTAACTAGTCATGCTGTGGTGATCTGTCATTAGCAGAAATTTTCTGCCCAACAAATAGTGACGCCACATCTTTAAAGCATGAATAACAACTGCCAACTCCAAATCGTAGGTAGAATATTTATGCTCATGTTCCTTTAACTTCATTGACTCATAATCAATTACCTTACCTTTCTGCATCAGTACACCTCCTACCCCTTCCTTACTTGCATTTGTGCACACCACATAGTCCTTACCAGAATCTGTTATGCTTAACATAGGCACAGTGGTGAGCAGATGCTTGAGTTGTTCAAAAAAATTTGACATTCAACAATCCGTTTACAATTTTTCCCTTTTTCTGCAGGGAGGTGATAGGATAGGCCACTCTAGAAAATCCTTCCACAAACCATCTATAATAACCTACTAACCCCATAAAAGATCTTATATCCGCTACGTCCTTCGGTATAGACCATTCCATTGTGGTCTTAATCTTCTCGAGATCCACCCCAATTCCATCATTAGTAATAATATGTCCTAAGTACTAAATATGTTCCCTAAAGAAATCACACTTGCTATATTTGGCGTACAAGCGATGTTCCCAGAGAGTTTGCACTACCATTCTAAGGTGTTCCTTGTGCTCCATAATACTTCGAGAGTATATCAGTCTGTCATCAATAAAAATTAACATAATTTTTTCTAAATACTGATTAAATATGCTATTCATTAAGCACATAAAAGTCGCAGGGGCATTAGTGAACCTAAAGGGTAATTCTACGAACTCGTAGTGCCCATAGCGAGTCCTAAAAGAAATTTTCGCTATATCTTCCTCTTTGATTTTCATCTTATGGTATTTCAAATGTAGATCAATCTTTGAGAACATAGTAGACCCTTTTACCTGATCGAATAGTTCATCAATACGAGGTAATGGGTACTTGTTCTTAATTGCCAATTTGTTCAGCTCACGGTAATCCATGAACATGTGAAGGGTTTCATCCTTCTTTTTGACAAACAACACAGGACCTCCCCAGGGTGACATGCTGAGGTGGATATAGTTTTTATCTAATAATTCCTATAACTGCATTTTCAACTATGTCAATTTCAGTGTGCTCATACGATAAGGAGCTCGAGACACCAGGGCTACTCCTGGCACCAATTCAATAGTGACATCTATGTCTCTCTTAGGTGGTAGTCCTGGTATCTCTTCTCGGAACACATCTACAAATTCTTGAACCGCTGGAATACCTTCACAGGTGGCATTCTTGTCCTTTGAGTTGTGATATCTGACCTTAATATCATATATCTGACACCCTTTGCAGATTCATTTTTCCAATTGCAAAGTGGTTATTGGACAAATCTGTACTAGCCTCTGAATGCCTTGCATCACTTGTTGCTTCCCAAATTCATTCTTGTAACAGATTGTTTTTGTTTTACAATTTATAATGGACCAACGTTTTTCCAGCCAGTCCATGCCTATAAATACATCATATGACCCAAGTGGAAGTATGTTTAAATCTACCTTCAAATGCTGGCCTACTATTTCAAGGAGTCCATTGACTTTGGCTAACACGTCTTTTAGGCCCTGTTGCCAGCTATACCAGCCAAGAGTTTTTAAACTTGACAAATTGTAATTTACACTGTTCCACAACCTTTAGACTTACATAACTTAACGTAGCTCTGGGATCAATTAAAACAAATACAGGTTGATTAAATATTTCACCTTCAAATTCCACCATTTTCGGTTGATATTCAGCCTGATGGTCCTCGAGAGAGACATTAATTTTCGGAATGCCCCAGGCCACATCTCCCACCTTTGATGCCTCATGGATATGTGAAACCTGGTTCCTTCCTTTCCGATGAGGACAATTTTTAACGTAATGAGGCCCTCCACATCCCCAACATTGGACTAGGGGTCTTGTTGCCCCTTCGTTTTCAACTTTACTAGATTGCTTGCCAACTCTGGATTCAGCAAGTGATCTAAATTTGAGCTGGTTTTTATGCACATTTCTATTGTTTTTCCCTTTGGAAATCCCTTTGCTGATACTATCATGATTTCCCTTGCTGCCCAAAAAAATATTGTTACCCTTCTTGTGAGTCCACCTCTTTCCTATGAGCTCTCCCTTCTACTTATTTTGCTGATAGCACAACTTGGTGCTACGTATAACCTCATCCATCATTTTTGGGTTATCAAACTCGATTCTCTCTCTCATTGCTATAGGAAAACTGTTGAAAAACCATTGTACCTTAGCCTTTTCCTCTTATATGTAAGGTACATGTTGGAGTAAAGAGGTCAATCAGGTGATAAAATCATCCATTTTTTTATGTCCAAGTCACAGATTGTAATATTCCTTGGCTTTCTCGTCATAAAATTGTTCAATTAGATATCTTTCTTTGAAATATTTTTGGAATTTGTCCCACGTTATGCTTTGTTCGCTTACACCACACACAATCTTAACTTCTTCCCACCACAAAGTGGCCTTTCCTTGTAGTTGGAAGATGGCTAGACGGGATTTTAGTTTGTGATCATGTTCATATAATTGAAAGTACTTGTTCATGTTAATAATCCAGGCCTCGACTACCTCTTCCAACTCTCCATCAAAGTGTGGTAGTTTTATGTTTAGAAACTCTCCTTGCAACTCTATTCTCTGCCTTTTTGATGTGGGGTGCTCTGAAGCATTATCCGATTTCTCTTCCCAATTTTCTCCCCCTCCTCCAATTCCTTCAATTTCTGTGTCATAACCTTGTTCTTCTGACACTCGTTACTATTTAGGGCTGGGAATCGGCTGGCGCTGATCCTGCTTATCAAACAAGTTTTTCATAATTTTTTCCTACTCCATGGTCAGTCTATCATTTTCCTCACGCAGGCGGGCCATCTCATTCTTACATTCCTGAATTGTTTCTAATATTGTAAGATTAGTATTACGTGCCCCCTCACCCAACTGTATCCATATTTCATGATTTGCCGCAGGTCCAGGGCCAACCATATTCCTAGGTGGAACACTATCTGTTCTTCTCATAATGTGTTGTTATCTTGTACTTAATACATCAATGAGTTAACAATCATTATGAATATCAAGAATCATTATTTAATTTCCAGAGGCCACGGTTTTGAAAGTTGGGCTCTGATACCAACAGTCACATCTCCAATCAACACATATAAAATATCATATAAAAGAATTTGAAATAAAAACAAAATGATGTTAAGTCAGAGCTTTAATAATGAGAACATATGCAAAATCCTACTATAAAAATAAATTAATCTTAAAAACAAAATGCGCATAACCTTTACATTAAAGTCACAGTACAGCTTTACACAAGCAATACTTTATACCACTCACATGTCAGTTCTGATTTTTGGCTTTTCTGTGCGATCCTGGTGTACACCTTTACAGAAATGTTGACGGTTTCATTAACTCAAATTATATTTTATCATAGCTCACACAGACTTATACATCAAACTAGTTGTTCATTTACCCTGGCATTTAATCCCTTTGCCTGTACTTGGAAACGTGTCATGGCAGAACATCACCTTGGCCTCTGGTCGCATTGGGGTTCACAACGCTACTACAATGCAGTCTAAGGGTCTATCATCCGAAGGTTAGGGAGTTTTGGTAGTTTGTTCATGTTTTTCTACTGGGTTTCGATACCTTGGTGCTTCCTTGCTCCTAGGGAACTTGTTCAATTCAGTGGCTGGAGCATTCAACTTGGTTTATCCTACAGCTAATGACACCAGACACATTACCACCGAACTTCATATTGGATATTGTACGGCTCTCGTTCTACAACTTAGGTGAGGGTTTTGCGTTTAACTATTTTCCCTATTTATTATTATTATTAGTTTTGTTTTGGGTTGTTTCTATTATGTCTTAATGATTCCAGGTTCATTAGATGTTACAATTTCATGTTTTCTCTATAGGATACAAGGTGCTAGGCCCAAGGGTTTCCATGCAGCTGGCTCAAAGGAGTATGGCACCCTTATCAATCTTCTATGCCTAACTGATACCAGGTAAGCCATCAGTGGTCTTGTACTCAGAGATAGACAGGATTATGCATGATAGTTTCGGTTTATCTGATATGCTTTCCCAACTTTGAGCTAGTTCTGTAGTTTTGTTTAAGGGTTTCGAATAATTTTTGTTGGAATGCCTCTTTGTATTGGAGACTCTCTATAGATACTTTGAGAGTGCAGTAAATATGTTTATTAAAAGGATGCACTAGGGTTTCGGTTGGTTAACAACTGGAACCCTTAGTCGCTTTGATCAATCCATCTTCTGGCTAAGATTCAGGTCTCGCCATAGTATATATTCCAGATGTATAGACTCTCAGCTATAAATTTAATGGACTATCTAATCCAAGAAGAAGGAAGGAACTTTACACCAAAAATCTGTCCAGTCTTGCAACTATGTGAGCCGGGCCAATCCTCTTGTTTGACCATGTGTACTTGCCAATTGTCGGCTTAATGTCTATCAAGTCCCAATCTTGCATGAGATCTTCCACTGCTTCTCTTGCTAGATCTCTGACAATACTGCCTCTAATCTGACGAGAGGGTGAGGTTGAGGTCTCTGGCTATGATTATGTTCTCCAAATTTTCTAGATCTGCCAAATTTTTTATAGAATCCCAACATAGTTTTTTTTCACCTGCATTATTAGGAGCATATACATTGACGAGGCTAATAATTTCTTTAGATTCTAAGTGCTACAATTTTAACAAAATCCAATGAGTGTTTATGGACTCAGAGATTAGAGAGAACTTATTTGAATTCCAGAGCAATTCTCCATGGGCAGAGGTTGCATGCGCTCCGTCTTTCTTCCAAAAATTTTTGCTTACTTGGAGGAAGGTTGAATCCTCTAGTTTAGTCTCCTAGATGAGAAGAATGTCTGGGGGTTCCAGTCTTATTAGACTATTCATTGCTTCTTCCTTAGTTTTGGATCCCATTCCCCTACAATTCCCGGAGACTATCTTCATCATTTACTTTTGTTGTGATGAGCTCCTTTGGAGCTCTGGGTTTGGATCCTCTTCATCTTCGGGGTTTTTTCTAGGAGTTTCTGTAGCGTTGGCTGGCTGCCCTAAAGCCTGTCTTTGTATGTTTCTTGATCCCTTTTTTCCTTTGTTGACATTCATCCTCTTGTAGATCTTTTGGGAGTAGACTGTGAATCCCCTATTTCCCCTTCTTCCTCCGATTCCTTGGATTCTTGGGTTTCCTCCTCTTCTTCTGACATCTTCCCTTTAGATCTCTTTGCTAGGCTTTTGGGTTTAGGTGGAGAGACTTCTTTCGGAATTTTTGTCTCCTAAGTATTCATGATTTAAGATCCAAGCATCTCAAATTTGTTCCCTTGGCTTTCCATGGGTGGTTTCTAAGTAGGGCCCGTTTGGGGGGCTCTAGCGTTAACATTTGCATTCTTCCTAAATGAAGTTTTGGGTATTTTTGCCTGATTCCATTCTTCTTCCTTCCCATTTTCCTCTACCCCTTTGGACAGGACATCTCTGGCAAAATGTCCGTAGACCTGACACTTCTGGCATTTGAATGGCAGTTGTTCATAGTCCAACTTCTGAAGATGCGTCCAAGGACCTACCCTTATTTTGATGGCTTCTGGTAATCAGACCTCAAAATCTACCTCCACACAAATTTTGGCATAGTCATACTGATCTTTGTTGTTGGCCTTGTCTATGAATTTCCAAAGAGTGTTTCCGATATGCTTCAAAGCGTCCCAGTTCTAACAGTGTATCGATAGATTGGGGAGCCTTACCCACACCGGGACTGCAGAAGGAAAATCCACCGTCGGATCGAAGTCTGGTGTCCATTTATTTAAATACATCCCTTGAGGGCCCATGAAGTAGGGGCCATTTCTGAAAATAAGATCCTTGTCGTCGTGTTTTGAGAATTCAAATAAGAAGTATCATCTTCCGAGGAAGTAAGATGTAACCTTGTTTTTGATCAGCGGAGCCCAGTTCCTAGTAACCCAGTTCTCTGTTGATTTTTGGGAGGGCCAGAGACCTGTAAACTGGCCGACCAGAGCACGATCTGCCAGAGATAATGCTACTTGGTTCAGACCATCAGGAGGAAGAGCAATCTCGGGGATATTTTCTAACCTTTTCATGAACTTGGCAGCTTCCACAGCTTTCTTCTTGGGCAGAGAGGCTAGCAAGGATCTGAAGGCCTCAGCGGCGGAAGGCGGAGAAGGGGAGGAAGACCCCTGGGGGGGAGTCGGCTCCTCCATGGAGAGCCAGTAGATCTAACCCTAGCTGACCGCAGCGAGAAGCTAGAGCCAACGACAGACATACCCGCAACCAGAAGCTAGAGCCCTCGGCAGACCCGCCCGCAGGAATCAGAGTGTGCAAAGAGCTGGCACACGCACAGTAATCAAGATCTGCGAGGTGCGGATATCGCAGGATGTAGAGCCGAGCAGAGCTGAGAAGGATCCTATCTACGTGCTCGATCGAGGAATCACCTGTAGTTTTATTGTTTTAATCTAATGTGCTTTTGGCATTTCCTCGAGAATAGGAGTAGTTTATTTTTAAATTTTCAAATTAGTAGTTTTGTAACTTTTAAATGACTTTCAAATATTTCTCTCCATATAAAACATAAAATAAAATATTGAAAACTTCGTATTAATCTATTCTATTAAACTATTTATACAGAAAATAAAACATTGAAAATTCCATATTAATATCTTCTATCGAACCATTTAAATATAAATAGAGTGAAAAGACAATATTACAAAGAACTTTAGAAAAATATTATACAAGTAACAATAAAATAAATTAGAAATTAAAAAATTATTATAAAAAATAAGAATAAAATACAAGTGTAATATGATGTGTTGCTACTTAGTAGTTGCCTATTATACAAAAAGTAATTGATAATTTTATTGATAACCTATAATTTTAAATGTGAATTGTTACTTTCTAACTTTAAGTAATTGCTAAATTTATCATTGTAACATTTTAGTAATATGTACTTTCACATTTTCACATTTTTTAAGAGATAAAAATACATGTATGCAAGTAAGATCTATTTGTATGTACTTACTAAAATTATAGCCATATATGTAATTATTAAATTTTTTAAATTTTTTTAAATTTTTAATTTTTCTTAACAAATTTAATTAAAACCACATAAAAATACTCAACCGGCCATAGAAATTTGATTTCTAAACAAGTTAGAAACTATTTTTTTATTTTCAAAAATTTGGTTTAGTATGAGTTTTTGAAAAACATTATGAAAATTTTAGAATTGCTTTAGTTTTAGGTAGCAGTGTGGTAGACTATATTAATTCTGATCTCCCTTTATAAAACTAAATAATCAATTTTGACATCTTAAAATACCACGAGCCTGACTTTGAACATAGGCATTTACTTATAACTCTCAATTTTGCCATGCATAGAGATCCCATAGAAAATAATCCTTATAGCCAAAAGAACTTAATATTTGATAGAAATAAAAACGATCTCTTCCTTAATGAATTAAAAACTAATTTGCTTCCTTTATCTAGTATAGACAACATAGAAGACCTCTATCATAATTTTACTACAACCCTCTGATATTATATTAACACCTTTTCAATTGAAGTTTCAAATAATAAAAGAAATAGCAAAACCAACCCATGGTATGACAAAGATTGTAAAAGTGCAAGGACAACAATTAAGGAAATTGTTGATGAATCTCTTAAAATGGGCAAGATGAAAATACACAAAGCCCTAACTAAAAGGAAAAAGAGGAAGTACATTCGTAAAATATAAGAGAATGTCTTATACCTCTCTAAGGTAGATCCTAAGAAATTTTGGAGGGAGATTTTGACTAGGAAAATTAAAGATAATAATAAAATTTGTTTACACGATTGGAATTCCTATTTAAAAAAGATTTATGAATCTCAAAACTTCATGGATAACTTTGAAACCCTGCTCACAACAAAAGAAGTTCTCATTAGAAGACATTGATTTTGCGGTTAAACGCCTGACATATGGGAAAGCTAAGGACATCGAAGGTTACCAGGCAGAAATATTAAAAATTGGAGGTCTTATCCTGATCCTGGACATCCACAAGCTTTTCAATCAAGCCGTGAAGAAAGGGTTCCCTAAACCATGGACTGAGAGCCTCATTATCCCTATTTTTAAAAGTGGGGATACAAATAACCCCTGTAATTATCGGACCATTATGATGAGCCTTCTCTTAGTCAAGCTATATGGTATTATTTTGGAAAATAAGTTGAGCATATGGCTTGAAAAGAAAGGTAAGCGGGCTAAAAGCCAAGCGGGTTTTAGAAGGCATCACTCAACAACAGACCGCCTCGTTATGCTTAGGATCATTTTGGAGGAATGTCGTAATGATAAATCCAATCCCTTTTGTTGCTTTGTGGACTTTAGAAATGGTTTCGATACAGTTCCTAGAAACAACTTTGGAATAGATTAGAAGAGCTAAAGGTTAGTTTTGAGTTGAAAGATGTCACTCTAAGATTATACAAGAATGTAATTGCCAAGCTAAAAAGCAATGAGGGGTGGTCGAAAGATATTAAATGTAATATTGGAGTTAAACAAGGTTGCCCCCTCTCCCCTATCCTACTTGGCATTTACATTGACAAGCTTGAAGGTTATTTAGAGGAAGAAGGTTGTGCTAGCACGATCTTAGTTGGGGTAGTCATCATCCTCCTTCTCTATGTTGATGATATTGTTCTTCTCGCAACGTGTCCATTTGATCTTGATAAGCAACTTAGGTTTCTTAAGGATTTCTGCTCTACCATGGGTATGACTGTTAACACTAACAAAACAAAAGTTATGATATCAAATCCAAGGAAACTTACACTAATTTTATGTATGACAATAATAACTTGGAGGAAGTGTATTCTTACAAGTTCCTAGGAATTGATATTCATCACAAGCTCAACTGGAACTATAGCATTGAGAAAAGGAATAATGGGGGGTGGAAAGCTTATTTTGGTCTTGAAAATAATTGCAAAATGGCAAACCTCGTAATGTGGGATAAAAAGAATTTCTTCTATGAAATTTTAGTCACTCCTGCTATCTTATATGGATGTGAGGTCTGGGGTTGCAATATCTCTAGAGAATCCTGGAGAAAGATTGAGCAAATTCAAAAGCGTTTTATAATGTATAACCCAAAAATTAAAATAAATACACCCTATCCTATTCTCCTTATAGAAGTAGGCCTTTCCCCTATCGAGAGCCTAGTTATGACTAGGCTTTTGTTGTACAAGCACAAACTCAATAACATAGGATCATAGACTTCCTAAGCTAGCTTTAAATTCTAGCAAAAACCACTTAAGGTTCAAATGGGGGTGGTATAAGGACACGAAAGTTTGGTTAAACCTTTGGGAGATCAATGAGAATGGTGTTTTGCAAAAACATTAATAACATAAAAATATTGTTACTTCTAAGTTCAAAGAAAAAATGAGGTGTGAGAAAGATTTAGCAGCTAAAAGAAAATTAAGTTATTATAAGAAGATCATCAACCCCAACCTAGAGGATCAAGTGTATCTCTCTGTTTTAACTAGCTCAAAGAAAAAAATTAATATAGCGAAGATTAGAACGAACTCTCAAGAGCTCCATAGTGAAATAGGTGGTTGGGTAGTTCCTAAAACACCACGGATGGAAAGGATCTGGCATCTTTGTGAGAATAGGAACATCAAGGATGAAAACCATTTCCTCTTAGAGTGCTTCACGTGCAACCACATTAGATCTCAGTTTCATAATCTTTGTCCCAATACTGACCTTCCTAGCCTTTTACGATGTCAAAATTATAGTGAGGTAGGGAGGCTTCTATCCAAGCTTTTTGAGCATAGGAATAAAATCTTAAATCAAACTAAATGAATAAATTCTTAAATCAAACTAAATAATTTTTTTCTTTAGGTCTCATAGACCAAAGTTTGGTCTGAGTAGACGTTAACCATCACCATCATCACCATCAATGAAAATCAAAATTGTTTTTCACAAAAACATAATAACACTACCTTCTACGATATAAAAATAAAAATAAAAAATATGGAAGAAAATGATATTAAAAAACGGATTAGTCAACCATATGTGAGCCAATTTTTTTCACCAAAGTATTTTCACTACAAAATGGAGGATTGACTGGTAGTTGACGTTCATTACTCCTAATTTCTTTTGGAGAATTTCCAGTAAAGGCCCATTAAAAGAAAGTGTACATATTAAAAGAAAATTTCTTTCAGGGAAGTCACAGTAAAAATAAAAGAAAATTTACGCTAAGATACGGCAAACGGACTTGCTAATGACTTGTTATCATGCAACATGCACTGCAAACCCATCTCGTCGCCTATACGGTGAGCAAGTTTCTGAACAGCCCATCTCGTCCCCTATACGGTGAGAAAGTTTCTGAACGACCGCATAGGACCTTGGGAAGGGATGCTGAATGAAGTCCACAATGTATTGTATTGTATGGTAACCCATGCATCTTTGTTTCAGAATGTATTCTCTCGCACACTTTGCATATTCGCAGCCATCAACAATATCTTCCTGGCTTCAGGACTCCAATCTACAAAAGCGTCCTCAAACCCTCGGGCTGGTAGTGAACATGCCTCAAAATTATGTTCAATATAGATCAACTCCAACTCAAAGCTATCAAACTCTGAAGCTAGTTCCTGATCTGTGTCATAATATCTCTTTAGCCTAGGGTTATCAACTATGTACTCATCCATTACCTGCATGTAATAAAATAGAATTTAGTGACATGTTTTTTCTCTTCAAAATTAAGGTTATTGATCTACTTCATCAAAGTTTGTTTGGCTGGCCGGAAATAAAGTTGGGTGAAATCTGAAGTTTTTGATTTAAATCATAGGCTATTTATCTATCAGGTGAATGCGGATGAGAAATTGTACCAGATAAAGATGTAGCACCAGCAAATTTAAAATAATAATAAAAACTATTTTAAATAAATTTTACTGATGTCTATGAATTTCAAAATATTCTCTAAATTTATAATAAAAATACTAATAAATATTATGACATAATACTATAAGGTGGCTATGTCCATGCTTGCAAATGAGGAGGTTGTGTCTATAGGCCACCATAGAACGTGCATGTTGCAGCCCCCTACTATCGAGGTCGCTCAACATGCTTTATGGTGTGGGATCACCTAATCACAATTTTATATTCAAAAAATTGTTGTGATATGGATCATTTCACACAATAAAGCAAGTTAGAGCACTGTGATCAGGGCCTTATAATCAGCGACATTGCTGGTCAGAGTGAAGAAATTGTGGTAAGCACTATATTTTTCCATAACCTTGCCATACTATATTTTATGGCTTGGAATTAGCCACATTACAGCCTTCTGTTAAAAAAAGAAGATCATGATGTGGGTAATTCCATGCCATAAAGTATGCTGGAGCCATGCGATTAGAGGCTTATAATGAGCGGCATCATTGGTCAGAGTGAATAAGCTGCGATAAGCGTTGTATTTTTCCATAACCCTATCTCAAACCAGCCATCATAGATAACGAAGCCAATGCTCGAGGGTTTGGTCTACATGATCCAGCAAAATAAAGGGTGTCGGGCACTTTATACAGGCGTGGCTGGTGCCGACCATGTATGTTTGCCATTGCTCTCTCGAAAATTTTTCTAATTCTTTGCGGTGCCTACATCATGTTTCGAAGATGCACCATGCATATGGTGGGAACACCTTTTCCGTCGTCCCCTAATTCGGGGTCCACGTAGCATGATGACGACAGTGGATCATTAGAATTTAGAAAATTCTTCGAAGATTGTCGTGGCATGCAACTATTGGCGGGCAGGTGGATGACATCTAATGTTGAGGCCATTTTCCCTAGTTTTGGTTGAATATGCCGGCTAAGTAAACTACAGTTCGTTGATGATTTAATAAAATTGTGAAAAAATAAAAAAATAAACATAAAAAAATAAAAATAAATCTAACTAATTTTTTGTTTAAAGGCCTTTGGCATTTTAGGATTTCAATTTCACGGTGTATTTTTCGGCTACGGTTGTTACTTTTTTCCATTTCGTGATGAACAAATCTCACGGGATTGTTCACAGGATTGTTGAGCATTGATTAACTCATTTTGTTAGCGTTGTGTTTTTTATGCTTTAGATGTAGCTAGTGCATGATTAATTTTTTTATTTTTTTTAAATTAATGTAAATATTTATAATAGGTTTATTCATGATGTATTTTTAATTTTGTTGTTGTTAATTTAATGGTGTGTGTCAATATCATGGTTTCGAATATTAGTGATTCCCCCATTACTATGGTCATTATGTCCCTTAATGTTATTGTTCTGCCCCTATTGTCCCCATATTGTTATTATTGTGCCCCATAGAAGCCCACTATTGTTACTTGTGTGCCCTTATATTATTATTGTTAGGTCAGCTTTGGTTAGATTGTGACCCCATAGACTCCTATATATAGAAAGCAGGTTTTTTCATTTGTAACATCCAAGAATTCTTCATTTGTGTAATGTAAAGGATGTATCCCCCTCCAAGACGTTGATTTCTAAGTCGTTGATATATATTTTCTATCTTTTTTGAGTTGGTTTCATAACAAAGGTTGTGGGAGCATTAGTTAGCCCGAAGGGTAACACAACAGACTCGTAATTCCCATAGCGAGTTCCAAAGGTTTTTTTTTCTATATCTTCTTCCTTTATTCTAATTCAATGGTAACCTGAACGAAGGTTCATCTTTGAGAACACAATTGCTCTCTTCACTTGATCAAACAAATCATCTATTTGAGGTAAAGGGTACTTATTTTTTATATTAATTTTATTTAACTAATGGTAATCCATGCACATGCACAATGTCACATCCTTATTCCTAAAAAAAAGCACTAGAGCTCCCCAAGGGGATCCACTTCGGTGGATATATTTTTTATCAAACAGTTCTTGTAGTTACATCTTTAATTTTGGTAACTCTAGTACGCTCATTCGATAGGGGGCTCGGGATATCGAGGTAGCTCCCAAAATCAACTCAATGGTGAAATCTATATCCCTCTTTGGAGGAAGTCCCGAAATTTATTCAAGAGAAAAATCCAGAAAATTATGCACCACAAGTATATTTTCTAAAGAAACAAATTTCTTCTTTGATTTAGTATATCCTACTTGTATTGCTTAAATTTGGCAGCCTTTTCTGATACATTCTGCTAATTGAGAGGTTGTTATTGGCCTTTATTTCAGTGGTCTTAATATTCCTTGAATTTCCTGCCTCTTCCCCTGTTCATCCATATAGTTAATAGTTTTGGTTTTACAATTAATAAGGGATTAATGTTTTTCCAACTAGTCCATGCCTATTAAGATATCATAAAATACTAGGGGTAACACATTTAAGTCTACCTTAATAGACTGATCTACTAACTTTATGGGGTAGTTGTTGACTTTGGCCATCACCCTTCTTTTTGCCTCCATGACTAATTATACTAACCAAGGATATTTAAGCTTAACAACTTTCTAACAACATATACTACTTTGGGACTAATATAACTTAGGGTAGCTCTTGGATCAACTAAAATAATTATATTTTGGTCGAAGACTTTACCTTCAAATTATATTATGGTTGGTTGGTATTCTTCTTGATGGTCTTCAAGGGCTGCATTGATTTTAGGAATAATCCTTTCCACCTCTCGCATAGTAAATGTTTCTTGAATCTGTGTAATCCAGTTTGTTCCTTTTTGGTGTGGACATTTTTTGACAAAAGGTGGTCCTCCATATCCCTACTAGTGTACAGGAGGTTTGGCTGCCAATTCCACTTCATTTATCCCCAGCTGTTAATTTGTTTTGGACTGAGTTGGAGGTTTGAATCTGGGATGATTTTTGTTCATATTCCTGTTTGCTTTCCCCTTATAGGGTCCCTTGTTAAGTGTGGCCTTATTTCCCTTGCTGTTAGGGGTGAACTTAATCCCCTTTTTGTTAGCCCATCTCTTCCCCATATCTCCCTTTTGGATGTTTTGTTGATAGCATATTCGAGCCTTTTTTATAACTGCGTCCATGGTTTTCAGGTTATCAAACTCAAGGTGCTCTTTCATGAATGGAGGAAGATTGTTGACAAATCACTCCACTTTAGCTTTTTCTCCCTGTAAGTAAGGAACATACCGAATCAAGGATGTGAATTTTGCTATGAATTCATCCACAGACAATTCTCCCAAACGAAGATCATGAAATTCTTTTTCCTTTTCGTCATAACATCTCTCCATTAAGTACTTCTCCTTAAAATATTTTTGAAATTTTTCCTAAGTTATGCTTTGTTCATTTACTCAATGTACTATTTTGAACTTCTCCAATCACAGTGTGGCCTTTTTCTTGCAACTAAAAGATGGCCAGGTGAGCCTTTAAATTATGGTTGTATTCATACATCTAAAAATACTTATTCACATTGACGAGCTAGGCTTAAGCTACCTCTTTCTGTTCACCATCAAACGGGGTGCTTTATTTTCCAAAATTCTCCTTGTAGCTATATTTTCTATCTTTTCTCCATTTTATGGTCTGACACATTATCAGATTCTTCTTCATGATTTTCTTCGCCACCTTCTGTTTCGACATTATTAGTTCGGAATTTTCATTCTCCACTCATGTTCTATGCTCAGGATTGGGAAATAGTTGTCGCTGATTTTTTCTTTCAAACTAACTCTTCATGATCTTTTCCTGCTCCTTCATCAACCTTTCATTATCTTCTCATAACTGAGCCATCTCATCCTTCAGCTCTTGTATAGTTTCCAAGATTGCAATATTGATATTGCGCGGATCTTCACCCAATTGTACCCATACCTTAGGATTGGCTTCTTGAAAAGAACTTGGTCGTATCCTTGTCACAGATCTGTGTGGTGTAATTTCGGTCCTCCTCATGTTGGTTGCTTTCTCTCTTTGTGCACATCACAAATACTATTATTTGCTTATATTCCAAAGGGCTCCGCTTTACAACCTGAGAGATCTCATACAACATGTCACACACCCACATGTCAACATATATATCTATCTATATATATATAAATATTTATATCTATATATATTATATATATTTAATATAATTATTATATATATATTTATATATATATATTATATTTAATATATATATAATATATATATATATATATTATTATTTATTTATTATTATTTATATATTTATTTAAATAGACGGAGAAATTATGAGAGTAAATTAAACATTACCGTTGGCAGAAATATTCTCACAATCCATAATATATAATATGATTAGACCTTGGTGTAGCCCATCCAACTAAGTCATACATTCAATTATTTGAACCATAATTTGAATATATCCAATGGTTGTTAAACTATATCTTAAGGTTCACATCAATTAATACTATCATATCTACTATACCAAGTCATTGATATACAATAACGTAAATAATTAATTCCTGCATTCACTGCCATTGACTGATATGACGGCCCTAAGTTTGGTAGTAGTGCATCTATGGAGTCTTCGAATGCTACACAGTTGTTCCTTCGACCTTGGGAGCAACTCCTCATCCACGACAATCAGATGTTGAGTTAGATAAGATGGTGGTGGGAAAACACGGGGTTCTATGGATCTGTCATTGTTTCGTTGTATTCACATTTCCTCCTTCCTGTTTTGGGCAATATACATTCAGCAAGGCACTATCCATATGAACAGGTAAACCTACAATCTTACCTCCAATTCCTTGTTGGAATTTTTCTCCCAACTAGAGGTTTTTCATTATCATACTATGTTCTAAGCGAAAATGGTTATTTTCTACAGGTGCTCCAACGTTTCGAGTTGACTCCCTGTTAGAAGGAGGGTTTTCATACATAACCCTATTCTAGGTATTGTAACCTTATTGCATTTTTTATGTAGTTTTTTTGTTATTTAGCCTTTTTAAGCGTTCTACAAAGTATAACCTTCTGTCGTTCTACCTAGGAGATCTGGAGGGTTTCGCCATTATTCGAGGTTTGAGGTGAGATGCTGGAGCTAAAACCCTTTTCTCAACTATCCAGGTGTGGCGGAGATTGACTAAGACCAACTACCAGGTATTTGAGTCTTGCCCAACTAAAATTTCATTTTTGTTTTCATCTTGGGGTTTTGGTTCTATCGAGATGTAATTCCTTTGTACAGGAACTATTAGTTCGGCCTGCATTATAATATCTACACTTCTTCTTTAGTTGTAAGATCTTGTAAGAGCTTCTCTGTTATTAAGGGACAGCTGCTTTTTATATGAAGGGTTATTTTAAATTTGTAATTAGTTCTTAAAGTAACTCTTGGTTGGCAGCCAAAACCCTGGCCTAGTTTTGTTTTTCGCCTTTCTAGGTAATGACCATGTACATGTTATAAGAACTTCTCTGTTATTAAGAGACCGTTCCTTTTTATATCAAGGGTTATTTTAAATTTGTAATAATTTCTTAAAGTAACTCTTGGTTGGCAGCCAAAACCCTGGCCTAGTTTTGTTTTCCGCCTTTCTAGGTAATGACCATGTACATGTTATCAATTCTGTTGAGGAGGCTCACCTTTGATTTTATGTGGCCAATTTTTGGACAATATAAAATTCTTATTTCATATGTTAATGAATTTATTCAAAATGAACCTTTTGTGTATTGTATCAGTTAGTAAAAATATGTAGTTCAATCATTTATCAGGTGTTAAGGGTTGATTCTATTTTTAATTCTCATTGCTTGTAACTCTATGAGTCTGGTCATGCATAAATATGATTGTGTTCACACCACAAGACTCAATTTTCTTTATTTTCATTATTGTTTTCTATAATTATGCTATTTCAGAATGGATTGTTTTCAGAAATTTCCCTCTTTTAACTAATTCAAGTATATTTGCAAGATTTCATCCTTATTCTATTCAAAGTTTACATTTAATCGTAATACTAGATTTCCTTTATGTTTTCTTCAGTCTTCACTGTAGAAAAAATCTAGATTTCCTTTATGATATGTGGGAATTGATGGGATTGATTTATTTTCTTCTTTTAGAATAAATAATACACTTCTTATATTAATTCTCCTACTTTGTACATCATATGGTTATTTATTTTATAACTCAGAGTACATAGATTTTCATGTTAATATGTTTACACAAAATAATCAGAACTACCCATTTCCATTTTCAGAGAAAATGCTTGTTAAGTGTCTTAGATAATTAATCCCTAGTACCATATGATAGGCCTTCTATGTATATAGTATGAGATTTCACTTATCTGGGTTTGCGCTAAGTTCCAATTTTGATCTACAACTAGACCTCAATTATCTTGGTGCTTTTCCTCCCAAACTTGAGACTGTCATAACCAGCCTGTCTCCCCTCGATCTGTTCCTGGTGTGCAGGAACTGTCTTTCTGAAACTACTATCTCTATTTTACATCATTGTCTTTCTGAAACTACTATCTCTATTTTACATCTATCTTGTCCAAGCCATACTTAGCTTCAAACATCTCAACCCAGGGTTTCCATTTTCTACAGTTTTTCTTCTCTCTTCTTGTTCTTCTCCCTTGATCTAAGATACCCATATCCTCTTGATCCTTTCTTGAGACTAAAACTTCAAGAAATTAGTTAGGGAGAGGTAATTTCCAACCTAACTACTTGACATGTAAAAAAAATACTTACATATAATTTTCATTCCAATTTCCACATAAATAATTGATAATTATATAACTTATAATAATATTTAGTTTGTTCAGTGTGCAGTAAATTAAATATTTACAATTTATTCTAGGTAATTATAGTTACTAATGCTTATTGCTTTTCCATAATTAGTATACATGGTAAATTTTAAATCGAGCATGACTAAGATTCACCCAACATAGACCAATATTTATTACCTATAATTATCCTAATTTTTAACATCAAATAATTATTTTTTCAGCAATGTAGAATAATGATTGTTTATTAAATGTAAAATGTGTAATTTAAATGTTTTATGCCTTTAATTTTTAAAATATACTTTTTATGATTTTATTTAAAGTTTATTTTAATAAGAATACTTTTTATTTATTTACACCAGTTTTATATCACAGTGATAATTGTGTAAAAAGATACATATGGTAGGTATACCAAAAAAAACAACTTTTTATATGTCCTAAGCTACGAATAGGTTTACCTAAAATCCTAATTTCTTGTTTTTTAAGAGCACCATCCTTATTATTATTATTTTTAAGCTATTTTGAACTTTAACATATAAATTGTATTCAATTTGAATTTTATATTGTGGTTTTCTATGATTTTAATAGGATGCCTCTAGTTATCATTTCTTTGTATATATATTAACACAAATCTATCTTAAGTATGGATCTAACATGAGCCGAGAGGGATCAAATTTCTCCACGTGAAAACTTCTTTTTAGTGTAAAATACGATGCATTATTTTCTGTTGTTTAAAATTTATTTTTGAATGCTAAAAACTTATTTTTTCATGATATATACATAAAAAAAAATTAAATGATATATAGTATATACACAATTGACATTAAAATATTTTTCATAACATGTACATAAAGACATTTTATAACTCAAATTAAAATGATTTTTTATTATTAACATATTTTTAAGTATATGTCAATATTAATTTGTATTAAAGTATTTTATGGATAATCAAATTACAAAAATTAAACATCTTAGTCACATTTTTTTTTACCTCTAGTTACTTTACAACATATTCATTCTTTTATTATATCCAACGTCATTTTTCTATTTAGAACAAAATTTTTAACTTTTATTTTTATTTTAAAGGGGTACAAATGGACGGGGAAACTTACACATCTCCCTCATACTAGGTTGTAGAAAGAACCTACACCCCCCCCTCATACTAGGTTGTAGAATGAACCTCTAGACACAATAAAAACAAATAGTACATTGTTTGTAGACTGAGCATAAATTTTCAATCTGTTTGTATTTTAACATTTTTCCATACTTATTTTTTACTACTCTATCCTAATAGTACATTGTTTGTAGAGTGAGGATAATTTTTCAATTTGTTTGTATTTTAACATTTTTCCATACTTATTTTTTACTACTTTATCCTATGTATCTTACCTGTGTCCATCTAATGTTCAAAATACAAAAAAAAATATCTTTTAATTTAGAATATGTCTAGATTGTTCTCCTCTTTACATTGCCTTGTAATTAGTAGTATTATCCAAAAAAAAAGTATCCATCATAACTCCAATATCTATGAAAAAATTATGCTTCCAGGATTTATCATGACTCCTTGTTCATATGCTAAAAGGAAAAACTTACCATGTTCCTTATCAATACCTCTCTTTGATAGCAAGTCTATTGTCTAATTTTGTTCCCAGTAGATATGATCAAAATTTATATGATGGCATGTTGTTAGCAACCTCCTATTGAGTTTCATCCAATTGATTAATATGGGAGGATTGTGCATTTATCTTGGCTTCTTGCCAATCACCAGCAATGGTGATCATTACAAAGCCCTAATTGTAAATATTCAACATGTGTTATGGGGTGACATCACCCATATCACTACTTCTGAACACAACCTTCTCATTTGTAACTAGGTAACAAACAATTCCCAGAGTTTCCTTTACAATCAAGATAATGTTTCCAAAGGTAAATACCTTTCATGAAATTTCATTATAAAGAATTTGAAAAATGATTGTTTCCAAAGGTAAATACCTTTCATGAAATTTCATTATAAAGAACTTGAAGAATGATTTTCTTTAAGATCATAGGTGAATGGCTCCTCCTCCAGGGAGAGAATATTAAAAAGTCTAGCATATTTTCATGTTCTCTATGTTCTCAATAAATATAACAAATTATGTGTGAGTGAAGCACGAATGCTTCATTCAATGAGGTTATAACATAACATGTCGATTCATGGCATAATAATAACTTAATACACATTTTTCGATTTAAAAAAAAAACCTACTTTCAATAAATATTGTAGGTATCCATTTTTTCATTAACATTTTTTATACCCCTTTATGTTTTCATTAACTTTGAGCTCATTTTTTTATACATAACATATAACAACCTTTTGCCATATAATTATATATATTATATATATAATAATATATAATATATATATATATATATACCATGTTCATATGATATGGTCTAAGAGCAGTGGAATGAAGAGTCTGGATGATTTAAAAATCAATGGTCGAATGAGGTCCTCTCATATTCCTAAGAGCTAAATCTATTGACAATGCATAGTTATGAAAGATTGCATTAACAATCATTTACAACATAACATGTAAATTTTGTTTTTAAGTGGTCTTATAGTTTTGCTAAACAAAAAGACATTTGTTTTAAGATATAACTATGTACCACTTGATGTACTTATTGTAATTAAAACATATTATTACCTATCTCATTTTTATTAAAAATTAATTAATTAATAAATTATTTTAAAAATAAATAAACTAAAAATTTTACCATATAACTTTTTTTAAATTTATTTTTAGTTATTAAAATTGAAACTTTAAAAAATGGATTAAAATTAAAAAAAAAAATACAAAATAATTATTTTATATAACTAAAAAATACACCGAAATTAACTATTTCTATCCTAAATTATTAAAATTAAATGTTTAATTTTACTAAAAGATTCCATCAAATCCCATAAATGAGATAATTTTTTAAATCTAAAATATCTATTCATTAAACTTGTTTGTGCAAAACATGACATTCCAATAAGATTTCTTTTTATTAAATTACGATCATTTAAAACTCCAAAGGTTAACTCTCTCGACCAATAAATTGAAGGAAAATTTATCAAAATATTTATTTACTTCATTTATGTCAACGCTTACAAACACAATATACACTAAATCACATGTCTTAAAATAAATAGAAATTCAAATTAAAAGATATTTTTTCAAAATATTCATTTACATCTTTTCTTATCAAATAAAAAATATATTTTAAAATAGAGGAAATTCATTACAAAAAGCATTTAAGTTATTTAAAAATTATTTTTAATTGGAAATCATTCACGAAAAAGATTTACAGTAGCTTAGCTCCATCTTAAATATGGATTTAAAATGAGCATAGAGGGATCCAATTTCTTTAGGTGTAAATTATTTAAATGTTTTGTATAGTTTTTTTCTTTATTTTGGCGAACATGAGCAAAATTTCAATTCAATTTCGATGACTAAACAACTTTACTGTGCTATAGAATGAGCCTTTCGAGTCACTGAGTTTATTCTATAGGTTCTTCGTAAACATTGTAGTTTTATGATTTTTAACCTAATGAATCTTGTTGTTTCATTGGAAATGGAAGTTTATAATAGTATTTTTAAATTTTTAAATTCTAAATTGTATTTTTATTTTTTACAATATGTTACTTGCAATCAAGTGGTTAGGCTCATTAACATATATCAATCGCATTTATTAATATAATTGTCGTAGTTTTTACTGTAATTTTTAATTTAATAATTTTGCAATTTTAAACATAAAATAAAATATTGAAAATTTCATATTAACCTATTCTGGTAAACTATTTAAACCTCAAATAAAATAAAATGTTGAAAATTTTATATTAATTTCTTCTATTAAACCATTTAAATCTTAATATACAGTGAAAAGACAATATTACGAAATAACATTTTTTTTTTGTGTAAATCGAACTATTCTATTATAATACAAAAAGTTACAGAGAGTTACATTTTCCGCCAAAATTGGCTACATAGACATGATGACAATTCGAATCTGAAACTGAGCCTGAGAGGGAGGACTGTGAGATTGTCCTTTTTTCCCCAACTAGAACCATAACTATACTGAAGACTCCAAAAATGAACCTGCCACTCCCTACAACACGAGGGAGGAGGTTGCAGACCCATACAAAAACTGAGAAGGTGCTTACAGACACTGAACTGATAAGGCAAAATCGACATTACAGAGTCGGATACATAAACCATGATTGACACAGACTTTGCAGAAATGAACATAGACTTGGACTGAGTACCAAAAACGACAGGTGCCGCTTTGAAGATTTGCAAAAATGAATAGAACAAAGCCATACCACCATAGAAGCCTAGACCGCGCGCCTAGGTGCGAGGATTGGAGGCTCCTCCACCATTGGGGGGATGAAAGTGCCGTGTGGCTCCTCCACCACCGGGCAGCCGTAGGAGTCTGAGGCACTTGTGTCGGTGTAGGGCGCGGTGTTCCTCTCAGGCTCGCTTGGTCCAGCTTGGTTTATCGCCACCTCACCCACGGCTTCCTGAGACTGTAATTTCTGACCAGGAACAGGCGATGGTGGCCTTGGATCAGCTGGGGCTCCAGGTCGGTCTTGGTGCTCGCATTTTTCAATGCGCACTGTGACGAAATATACAGCATTGTCCAGGATGCAGGGGAACATGAAACAGGCTGATGGATGCCCTCCAAAGGGACATACTGCCGACCTGCCCCGCCCTCTGCCTCACCCTCTCCCTGTGCGAGCATGTGGAGAGAGAATTTCCTCTGAGGACACAGAGGAATGTGGAGACGAGGCTCTTGCTCGGCCTCTGCCTCTTGAGCCACCACGCCGACAGACTCCACGTAGCCGTTCTCGTGGCATGATACGACGCTAACACTGACAGAGGCTAGGCCTGATACAAAACCACACCAGGACAGAGGCTAGGCCTGATACAGAACCACACCCGGAGAGAGTGCCCCAGCTAAATGGCCCGACCCACACCCAGAAAAAACAGGACGTCCTAGAAATGCCCCTCGAACCAAGACCCCAGGAGACGGCCATGCTGCACAGATCGAAATTCTGTCATTGACAGTGCCGCCGCAGACTAAAGCTACAGCCCAAGTTCTCAGGTGTTTCAGGCTCTCAACCAAGGCCTCAAGAGCTAAGGGCCGAGGTTGATGGACAATCTTTCTCCCACACCAAGCAGACATCCAAGAATTGAATACCCCCCTCCCTAACCAAACCAGACAACCAGACAAGCAAACAACCAGGGCTACGCTCACCAGACAACCAGAGCTGCACTCACCAGAGCTATTGTCGCGTCTCACCAGCTTTCGCAGACAGTTCCCCTCACTGTTCACTCTTGAAATCAGGGAATTCCTTAGCCAGATAACCAGATAACCAGATAACACCCCGCTCGACCAGAGAACACTCCGCTCAACCAGATAACCAGATAACACCCCGCTCAACCAGAGAACACTCCGCTCAACCAGATAACCAGATAACACCCTGCTCAACCAGAGAACACCCTGCGCAGCTAGATAACCAGAGCTTCGCTCTCCTGAACCTCTCGAATGCCTTCCTCTCGGCGTCGAAGTGCCGCCTCTTGGCGGTCTAATACCCCTGCCCACTTGCGAGAGCCTGCCTGCATTAACTATGGCCGGACTCCTTCGCGAGTCTTCGGCCCATCTGTCCAGAGCTGGCGGCCACTTGTCATTGAATGATGCTGCCTGCTCATTAATACCACGGTCATTCACCCGCAGCCGGGGGTTGAAGATCCTGAGTTGCCAGTGATAGGCAAACTTGTTGTAGTTGAATATCTGATGTTTCATTGAGCATACCTGAGTAGGGGTGACTATTCAGATCAACTCCCTGATTGGCTAACTGATCAGCGACCTTATTGGCGGATCTTTTAACATGTTGGAAAGTGATGCTATTGGGTCTTTTGAGCCACGCTTCGAGGGATTCTAGTTTGCTGAGCAATCTCCAGCTAGAGGCAACTTTGGTTGTAGGAGTACCTGCTTGAAGCCGGATAGCTGCGTTGATTAGGATCTGGGAGTCGCCTTCTGCTGTTAGCGGATAGAAGCCCTGCCGGTCTGCTATACATAACCCTTTCCATAGCCCTTCCAATTCAGCAACGTTATTGGTATCATTTCCAATTGATCCGAAGAAGACATGCTGGATGAGCCCTTCGTCATTGCGTATGACTCCACCATATCCTGCAGGTCCTGGATTCCCCTTAGCTGCACCATCAAAATTCAGCTTGAAAAAGGCTCGAGCTGGGGGTGACCAATGAGAAGGGGAGACCGTCTTGTTTATCATTCGAGTGGGCGGATGGTGCGTGTAAGAGAGATGAATGCCCCAGGACTTCCAAATGATTATCTCATGGGGTGACGAAGGCCAGTCCGTTTCTTGCCAGGATCTGAGCGCTAAAGTCTCTTGAAGGTTGTGCTTTAGAAGAGTCCACAGAATCTCGAGAGGGCGCTTTTTGTCATTGAAAACTCTGTTATTCCTCTCCTTCCAGAGGGTCCAATAGAGAAAGCCTGGGATAAGAGTCTAGAGTGCGTTCAGCAGAGGGCTTTGCTAAGGCGTCTTGGGCCAATTCCGCAGAAGATTTGCTATATTCCCTTGACGATTTCCAAATCTTTGAGTGCACTTATCAATTAGATTCCAAAGTTGAGTCGCTAGGGGGCATGTTTCCATTAGATGCAGGATGGACTCTGCGTGTTGAGAGCAATTTGGGAATTGGGATGGGCCAATGAAACCTCTTCGTAGCAGATTGTCCCATGTGAGGATTCTTTTCTTGCTTAGAAGCCATAAAAAGATGGAGATTTTGGGCCAAATTGTAGCTTGCCAGATGTTACACCATAACTGATCTTTGTCAGCGGAGTTTTGGGCATGTCTCAGATTATATGCTTCCTTTGTTGTGAAAGTTCCTCTCATTGTGTGACCCCACCTTAGTCTGTCCTGCTTATTTGACTTTTTGATCTTCCTGTGCTGTAGTTCTTGTTCGATGTCTTCAAAATCTTCTCCTTGCCAATCCTCCTGCCAGGTACTAGCTGGTCTCCATTGTTGATGGTCTGTACCTTCACTCTGCTGCCAGAATTGTGCTATGCCTGTCAGGTTATTGCGTTGCATATGAGTTTGCCAAAGCGGTTTATGAAATATGGAGGCTAGCGTTGGGAGCTGCTGCTAAGAGTCCTCCCAAAAACACGCTGAATCCCCTGACCTTACTTCCCAAAAACTGTGATCTTGAATGAATGTGCTATGAAGTTTTGCTGCATTCCAGATCATTGAGCCTGTGCTGCTTGGATTGAATCTTATCAAATCCTTCCATCCACTACCAGACGCATATTTGGCCTGCCAGAGCTTCGCCCATGGAACCTGTGGTTTTACCAGCCAGTTCCACCAAACCTTTGCGCCCAGGGTATTGTTGCTATGCAGTGGGTCCCTTAGGCCTAATCCTCCAACGGTCTTTTGCTGGCATACCTCTGACCATTTGACTAAGGCCCATTTCCTATTTAGACCCGACGAGCCCCAGAGAAAGTTCCGCTGCAGATTACGTATGCCTTTGAGGACCCATTTCGGGGCTGCAAGGATAGAGAAGAGATAGAGCGACATAGTTTGTAGCACAGATTTGATCAGGGTGAGACGGCTGGCAATGTTGAGAGACCTATACGTCCAAGAGGAGAGACGGGCTTCGAGTTTATCCAATAGCGCTCTCCACGATGCATGTTTAAGAGCTGAGAGCATAAGAGGTGCGCCCAGATATTTGGAGGAAAGCGAGGCAATGGAAAAACCTAGGATTCTGGCAAATATTACGAAATAACATTATAAAAGAATTATTAAAAAAATAAAATTAAATTAAAATTAAAATTAAAAAAAAAATTATTTAAAAAAATAATAAAATATCAAAATGATGTGTTGCTACTTGATAGTTGCTCCTTATATGATGATGATGGTGGTTAACGTAAATTGAGACCAAACTTTAGTCTATCAGACTTAAAGAAACGATTTGTTTAGTTTGATTTAAGAATTTATTTCTATGCTCAAAACGCTGGGAGAGATTGCCTTGGGAGCTTATTATAATTTTGACATCGTAAAAGCCTAGCAGGGCTTCAGTATTGCAACAGAGGTTTTGAGCCTGAGATCTAATGTCCTTGTACGCATGGCACTCTAAGAGGAAGTGATTTTTATCCTCGATGTCTGTATTCTAATAGAGATGGTAGAACCTTTCCATCCATGGTGTTTTAGGAACTTTCCAACCACCTGTTTTACTATGGAGCTCATGAGAGTTTGTTCTAATCTTGGCTATATTAATTTTCTTCTTTGAGCTAGTGAAAAGAGAGAGATGCTTTTGATCTTCTACGGTGGGGTTGATGACCTCCTTATAAGAAATAATTGATAATTTTAAAAAATAATAATTTTTTTATAAATAAGTTATAGTTTTAAAATCTTAGCTGTTAATTATTAATTTTAAGTAATTGCCAAATTGATCATTGTAAAATTTTAGTAATATTAGGTTTTTTAAACTTTTATTTATTTTTTTGACAAATATTTTTAAGACCACATAAAAATTCTCAATAGCCAATAAAAATTTGTTTTCTAAAGATAAAAAATAAAAAATTTCAGACATTTATTTTAATATAATTGTTTTTTAAAACAAAATAAAGACTTTCAAAATTTGTAGATTTTAATTAAAAAAAATAAAAATCTTTTCGCCACGTACATAATTCAATATAACATTACCTTCTACTGTTATAAAAATAAAAATTAAAAAACTTACACAAAACAATATTGTTTCCCTTAAAATAAGCAGGATGTGGTGGCACAATCTTAGCTGGGATAGTCATTATCCTTCTTCTCTATGCTGACGATATTGTTCTTTTGGCAAGGTGCCCTTCTGATCTTGATAAGCAGCTCAAGCTTCTTAAGATTTCTGCTCTACCATGGTATGCTGTAACACAGACAAAAGAAAAAGTTATGATTATCAAATCTAAGAGGACACTTCGTTAATTTTACGTATGGACAATAATGACTGAGGAGTTGTGTTGCTTACAATACCTAGAATTGATATCCATACACAAGCTCAATTGGAACCTAGCATTAGAAAGGATCAATGGGGGATTGGAAAGCTATTTTTGTGTGAAATAACTTTAAAACAGCAAACGCTCTAATGTGGGATAAAGAAGTCCTCTTTGAAACTTTGCACTCTGTTATCTTATATGGCTGTGAGTTGGGGCTACAGCATCCCCAGAGAATCATGGCGTAAGATTGAGCAAATCCAGAAGCGTTTTATAACATAACCTGAAAATTAAAAGTAATACACCATATCCTATTCTCCTTATAGAAGCAGTCTTTCTTCTATTGAGAGCCTAGCTATGCTCAAGTTTCTGATGTACAAGCACAAGCTCAATAACATAGACAATCATAGACTTCCTAAGCTAGCTTTAAATTCCAGCCAAAATCACCTAAGGCTTAACCGAGGATGGCATAAGGACACAAGGGCCTGGTTAAACTTTTGGGAGATCAATGGGTACGATGCTTTACAAAACATAAATAACATTAAAGATATTGTTACTTCTAAGTTCAAAGAAAATTATGGTGTGAGAAAGATTTAGTGTCTAAAAGAAAATTAAGTTATTATAAGAAGGTCATCAACCCCACCCTTGAAGATCAAAAGTGTCTCTGTATTCTAAATAGTTCAAAAAATAAAATTAATATAGCAAAGATTAGAACGAATTCTCATGAGCTCCATAGTGAAACTGGCCGCTGGGTAGTTCCTAAGACGCCATGGATAGAAAGTATCTATCATATTTGTGAGAATAGGAGCATCGAGGATGAAAACCACTTCCTCTTAGAGTTCCCTGCATACAACCACATTAGATCTCAATTCCACAACCTTTGTTACAATACTGACCTTCCTAGCCTTTTACAATGCCAAAATTATAGTGATCTCGGGAGGCTTCTCTGCAAGCTTTTTGAGCATAGGAATAAAATCTTAAATCAAAATAAATAATTTATCTTTAGGTCCAATAGATCATTATTTGGTCTCAGCGGATGTTAACTATCATCATCATCATCAACAACAAAACGGATTAGTTGTCTTTTCGCCACGTACCAAATTCAATATAACACTACCTTCTACTCTTATACAAATAAAAGTAAAAAACCTAATAATCTTTTTCCCCCAAGTATTTGCACTGCCAAATGTAGGATTAACTAGAATTTGGCGTTCATTACTCCTGATTTGTCTCCGAGCACTCCCAGTAAAGACAAATTAAAAGAAATTGCAGAGATTAAAAGAAAATTTCTCAGGCAACTCACAGTAGAATTAAAAGAAAATTTAGGCTAAGATACGGCAAACAGACTCGCCATCTGGTCGCTTTAACTGCGAGCAAGTTTGTGAACAGCCGCATAGGAGTCTGGGAAGCGATGCTGAATAATGTACAGAATGTATTGTATCGTAGGATAACCCATGCATCTGTGCTTTATAATGTATTCTGTCGCAGACTTCGCATATTCGCAGCCATCCACAGTATCTTCCCGGCTTCACGACTCCAATTTACAAATGGGTTCTGGAACATGCCTCAGAATTTTCTTCAATATAGATATGCCTCAGAATTATCTTCAATATAGATATGCTCCAGCTCAAAGCTACCAAACTCTGAAACCAGTTCCTGAACTCTTTCATAATACCTCTTCAACCTAGGGTTATCAACCGTGTACTCATCCATCACCTGCATGTAATAAAATAGAACGCAGTGAACGCCCCGGGGTTTTTAACATGTTTTTTCTCATCAAAATTAAGGCTATTGATCTACTCCATCAAGGTTGTCTAAAATCTAAACTTTCAGAAATATTTTGAAATATGAGAAAAAGTGCAAGAGCTAACTCAAACAATTAACACTAATATATTCTAAATTTTAACAATCACATTCAACTAATCAATACTATATTTGTAGACTAATGGACCACAAGTATCATTAGAAACATGAATATAATGGCATGATATGCATTTGTTACAAATTTCCCTTTCTACTTACTTTCAGTGCACTTGAAAACTATACAGATTTCTCCAAATACTTGAAAATATTTCAGAATTTAACGATAAAACCTACTTTAAACAATTAAGTTAATGTCTATAAATTCTAAAATATTTCCTAAATCTACAATAAAATTAAGGTCAACATCACCAACAATACTAATAATATTAATAACAGACCTCAATAATAATATCATAGAAAAAGAGAGCAGAGAACTTGTAACCTCGTTGCAAACGAGCTGGCTGTGTCCATAGGCCGTGATGGGGTGATCCACACCATAAAGCTTAAAGCATATTGCAACCTAACGATCAGGGATTTATAGTGAGCAGCAATGGTACCTAACGATCAGGGCTTTATAGTGAGCAGCAATGGTACCTTGATTGCAGGACTCCAACATGTTAGAGTGTGAGATCACCCACATCACAGTTTTCTGTTAAAAGAAAGATGATGTGGGTTTTAGGTGCGATCATCGATATCATAAATTTTTTGGTATGGAATTACCCACCTCACAGCCTTCTCTTAAAAAAGAAAGATCATGATGTGGGTGATCCCTCACCATAAAGCATATTGGAGCCATGCGATGAGGGCCTTATAATGAGCGGCATTGCTGGTCAGAAGCCGAGGTAAGCACCGTATTTCTCCATAACCCTGCTATCAAACCAGCCATCGTAGATAGAGAAGCCAATGCTTGCACAACCGAGGTTTGTTCTGCATGATCCGGCCAAACAAAGGGTGTCGGGGACTTTATACGGGCGCGGCTGGTGCCAACCACGTCTGTTTGTCATTGCTTTCACGAAAAAATTTCTATTTCTTGCGGTGCCTGCAACCAGTTTCGAAGATGCGCCCTGCCTATATCGCTGGAATAAATAAGGTGAGGCGGTTTGTATGGTATATTCTGTAAGGGGGGACACCTTTTCCGTCGGCCCCTAATTCGAGGTTCCCATAGGCACCAGCGGAGAACATGAGATTGCGACACTGGATCATTAGAATTTAGGAAATTCTTCTAAGATTATCGTCGCATGCATGTATTCGCTGGCAGGTGGCTGGCATGTAATGTTGAGGTCATTTGCCCTAGGTTTTTGTACAATATGCGGACTAGGTAAACAGGGGTTGGTTGATTGTTTAATACAGTTGTGAAAAAAAACCTAGGTAGACTATGCAGACTAAGTAAACAGTAGTTGGTTGATTGTTTAATACAGTTGTTGAGAAAAAAAATGAAAATAAACGGAAAAAAATGCAACTAAAACCTATTTTTAAGGTCTGTGGCATTTTAGCAGTTAATTTTGACGGTGTGGTTTTTAGTTAGGGTTGTTACTTTTTCCCATTTCATGTTGAACCAATCTCACTCGATTGTTGAGGTTTGGTTATTTACTTTTTGTTAAGGTTGTTTTTCTTTTTCTTTTGATTGTTTAGATTTTGAATGATGTTTTTTATCCATAATAGATATTTATGGTATATTTTTAATTTTTGTCATGGTTGTTAATTAAATGGAGTAGGTTATTTTTAATTTTTGTCATTGTTGTTAATTTTATGAATTACCTTATCAATATTTTAAGTTAATTTTATTTGTATTATTATTTTATTTTTTAGATTATTTTTTATTTTCTAATGATAACATTTTTGGACTTAAGTGGAATAAGTCTATATCCTTTGACATCTTCAGAATATCCAACAAAAATGCATTTTTCACTTTTAGGTTCTAAAGCTTTATGTTTCTCATCTTGAATATGGGCTCATGCTTCACTTCTAAAAACACGAAAGTGACTCACACTGGTTTAATTGAGCTCCATGCTTCTTCAGGAGTGATATTCTTTAGAAATTTAGTAGGAGTGTGATTTATTATGTAATTTGCATAGTTAATTGCTTCTTCCCAATAATTAAGACTAAGTCGTTTAGATTGAAGCATACAATTAGCCACTTCTTTTAAGGTGCGATTCTTCCTTTCAACTACACCATTTTGTTGTCGAGTATATGGTACCGTATGTTGCATTTGAATTTCATTCTCAGTGCAAAAGTTGATGAAGTCGTTTTTAACATATTCTCCACCATTATCAGATCTTAGCTTAAGAATTTGATGTCCAGATTGTTTTTCAAC
>APFE031228756.1:848-41054 GCA_000404065.3 Pinus taeda | reverse complement strand
AGTGCACCCACACTCGTTCAAAGAAGAGTTTAGTAGTGGCTTCTGCTGTGATATTCTTCTTGCAGGCCGCCATAATGGACATCTTTGAGAACCTGTCAACGACCACAAAAACACAATCATTTCCATGATTAGTGGAAGGAAGGCCTGACATGTAATCCATGGAGATGGATTCCCAAGGTCGACTAGGGGTTCGCAGTGGGGCATAGAGGCCTTGATTCTTGATGGTCGGTTTGGAAATGGCATAGGCAGTACATGATCTGATGTACTTCCCAACATCCTGTCGAAGATTCGGCCAATAGAAATACTTTTGCAGCACTGCCATCGTTTTCTCAACCCTGAAATGCCTAGCAACCTGACTGTAGTGTGCTTCCCAAATCATCTTGGCACGCTCGCTGGAAGGAACACAAAGGTGACCCAGGTGGCATAAAAGGGCATCCTGGAGGTGAAAATCTGGAACATGCTGACCCTCCAATAGTGTCTGGTATGTGTGGCCGAATTTTGGGTCGCTTTTGTAGAGAAGTTGCCAGTCAAAAGTCTCATGCCCACAAGAGTTGAGCACGGTGGTTAACGCCATGATCGATGGTCGACTGAGGCAATCTGCAACATTATTGGTGCTGCCCTTCTTATATTTGATATTCTAATGGAACTATTGCAGTTATGTAGACCACTTCTGATGGCGATCATTCTGCAATTTCCCTTGGGTTTGTATGAACTGCAAGGGTCGATGGTCTGTGTGGATGACTGTTTCCTTCCCCAAAATATAATGCTTCCATTGTCGGTAAGTATGCACAATGGAATACCTCTCTTTAGCATAAGTGGGATACTTCCGGACTGTGTCTGAAAGTGTTTCACTATGATATGCCACTCGATGCCCATGTTGAGTAAGGACTGCCCCAATAGCATAGTCAGAGGCATCTGTCTCGACCTCAAATGGTTGTTGCAAATCTGGTAACGCGAGCATTGGTGTTGTCCAGAGGCGATCTTTCAACTCTATGAATGCCTTCTATTGAGATTCAGACCAAAAGAACTTTGCTCTGGATCCTCCCTTGGTGACTTGACTCAAGGGCCAAGTGATATGAAAAAACCCAACACGAACCTGCGGTAGAAGTTGGAAAGACCTAGAAAGCTGCGGAGCTCTGTCAAAGTGGTTGGAGATGGCCAATCTTGAATGACTTGGATCTTGGCTGGATCCACATGCACCCCCTGTTCATCAACAATGTGTCCCAGATACTGAACCTGGGTCATGCCAAAAGTGCATTTCTCCAAATTAGCACATAGCTTGTGTTGCCGCGGTTGTTGGAGGACCTGTCGGATGTGGTGGAGGTGCTCTTCCCAACTCTGGTTGAAGATCAGAATGTCATCCAAGTATACCACTACAAATGAGTTGGTGAATGGCCGCAAGATGTCATCCATTAGTCTCATGAAGGTTGCAGGAGCATTCGTCAATCCAAAAGGCATAACCAGCCATTTGAAAAGGCCCTCCTTGGCTTTGAAGGCAGTCTTCCACACATCAGAGGGTTCAATTGGTACCTGGTGATATCCTGACTTCAAATCAATCTTGCTAAAATATTTTTCCCCCTTCAGTTGGTCCAGGAGGTTGTCAATCCGTGGGATTGGGTACCTGTTACGGATAGTGATCTTGTTCAGCGCGCGATAGTCAATACAGAGTCTCCAAGTGCCATATTTCTTCTGTACAAACACGATTGGGATCCCACAAGGTGATGAACTCGGATGGATGTGACCTTCCTGCAGGAGCTCCTGAATCTGCCTCTTGATTTCATCATTCTCCAGAATGGAGCGCCGATAAATTGGTCCATTGGGTAGCGGTGCACCTGGGGTCAGATCAATGGAGTGATTGACCTAAAAATGCAGAGGAACTCATGCGGGGGAGGTGAAGATGTCCAAGTATTCCTCCACGACCTTGTCCATCTATAGTTTTCGTGCGGAGGGGCCCTGTCTAGAGGCTGTGACCACTGTCTTCTTCTTTCCTTGAGGGTGTATCATCAGGCAAACAATTTTCCCGGTTTTGGAAACAATCTTACCGCATTATTTTGCAGTAATCATGGAGATGGAGGTAGGTGGTGCTACCTCTGGTATCCTGTACAACTTATTTCCCAATGTAATAATAACAGCACGGGGCCTTGATTCATAAACAACATGTCGCTTCCACAAGTATGGTTGTCCTAATAATACATCACAAGCTTCAAGGGGAGAAATGTCACACAATACCTCATTCGTGAAGGGCTTGATTTTGTATGGAAGGTGACACTGCTGGCTCATGCGAAGATCCCGTCCTTGGTGAAGCCACCCGATGGTGTATGGTTGTGGATGTGCTGTGGTAGGTAAGCCTAACCTTTTCACGACCTCTACCAAAATGAGGTTCTTTTGGCTCTCGCTATCGACAATGAACTGTAGCGGGAGCCCTTTACCCACATCAGGGAGTGGAAGAGACGCTCCTCCTCCTCTGGATCTTCAGGTTCATTTTTCTGGATCTTGGTAGTAACAACAGTGGCGTTGGGATCTGCATCAATGATCTGCTTCACTTTGTCATTCCCCTTGTTGGGTTCTGACTTAGAATCAAAACATGCATCTGATTCAGAAACCTTTAGCTCAGCCACCAGTGACTGCTTGGCCCGATACTCACTTGTGTTGTGAGTGGAGCTCTTATAGAACTCACACCATTTTCCCATGTCCTTTTTCGGCTTCGCAACCTTGTTCTTTTCTTGCAGCTTTGGCGGTTTGTCTTGGGTTGCCCCGCCTTAGATTTGTCCTTTATTCTGTGGTTTAGGGGCACCTTTCCCTTGCTTTAGATTCATAGATCCAAAGTCTCGCTTCTTTTGTTTAAACTTTTGCTCGACCTTGATGGCATATCGGTATGTTGTGCCGAGCGAGGAGATGTTCAAGAATTCTATTTCTTCCTAGATGTACTTGTGTAGGCAGCCGCGGTATTTGAGTATCAAATACTTCTCTGAATCCTTGATCCCCAACTTTGTGCGAAGGGTATGGGAAAGATTGGTGAACTCCGACACGTCTTGGTCCCTTTCCTGCTGCAGCGTGGTCCACTTTATGTATTCATCCTCATAGCTTCCGACCGGGTAGTACTGCTCCTTGATGGCCTCCCGGAATGAATTCTAGGTGGGTGCGGCTGAAAATAGTGAGCTGGTACTTTCATCCTTCTGCTCGCAGTAGGTTTCCCACTAGTCCTTGACGTGGAGGGCTGCTTTGAGAAGAGCAAAAACAATCTTTTCCCGACTCGAAAATTCATGAACAGAAAAATAACCCTCTAGCAGATTCAACCACTTATCTACAACATCTGCATCTATCTGACCCTTGAATATGGGGATTTCAAAATTAACTTGTACTTTAAAGGGCGTGGCATTTCCAGAGTAGCTACTAGAAGCTAATGCGTCGCTTCTAGGTAGCCGCTGAAGGATCTGGGCAAAGTTGTCCATCATTGCGCTCCGTTGTCGCTCGAGGGCTTCCTCGAGCAATATTTTGATAGGATCTCCTACCCCCTCATCTTTCTTCTCATCTTCCATGGGAGGCCGTCGGGATTTGCGAGGCTGGTCTTGCAAAGGTTCGACCAGTTCAAGCCTAACCCTTATATCCCGACCTCGTTGGGAATGCAAAGAAAAACAGAGAAAAAGCAGATCGCTCTCTGATACCACTGACCGGATTAAAACAGGAACACAAAATACAGAGATAACATATCACAAAGAGTAGAAGAAACAATGCTCATTTCATCAATGGAAAATACTAAAATATGCTTACAACCAGAAATGGAAATAAACCAGCTAGGGCGATGGTAGCTTATCTCTGAGAAGAGATGTGGTGACTACAGCACCGACTATGTTACAATGAGGCTCAAAGGCTATTTATTGTTGAGAAACAATGAAAAACCCTTCACATACCAAAACCTAACCCTAGAAGATGAAACGCCAAATTGTGGGCCCCGTTTGGGTAAATTGGTACATGAATTTCTCGGGGTCGTAACTTTGGCATATGATCTCCATTTGACGCATACGATAGCTCATTAGAAAGATATATCCGAGAACTACCACTTTGGGAAGAGAAACATCAGTCCATGGACCCATGTTGCCCCTATATTCCCCAAAAGATGTCATTTAGGGCCTCAAAACGGCTCCGGAAGTTCATGACCCGAAAAACTGCCAAAAATAGTAAGTTGTGCTACAATTAAGGAAATTGAAAATGCTGAGAGAAACAATGATGGGGGTCCAGATGGACTTGGCAGGTGGCCACCAATATCCACCTGGATCAAAGATTGCAGGATAAGGTTGGAACACATAATACATCATTAAATTGACCATTGTCTATATGAACAGTTCCAGTCTCTACAACACTAAGAGATCTATCATCACGAACATATATAATTTTGGTGTTACAATCATTTAAAGAAGAAAACATGGCTTTATTTTTGGCCATGTGATAAGAAGCTCCAAAATCAATGAGCCACTCATCAGAATGAGAGAAAGAAGATACATTTAGTCCATATCCAAACCGAGATGCTTGACAACCACATGCAGAAAGTGCCATTCCTGAAGATGAATTTGAAGAGTGCTCCAAATGGATGTTATGCTTCTTCATTGCCGCTTCCAAGGCTTCCATCTTCTTAAAGCATTTATATTCTAAGTGGCCATCTTGATTACAAAAGTGGCAATGTCTATCAGTCTTCTTCCCTTTGTTTTTATTTGCCTTATCATTCTTGTGAAATGATTTTTCATTTTGAGGCTGAAATTGCTTAGGACCCTTGTTTGGTTTAGGACCATTCCTTTTAGGATACGACTTCTTAGGATTCTTTGAGTTTGGTTGCTGCTGGGGGGTTAATGCTTTGTTAGAAGAGTTTCCAAGATTAAGAAGACCAAGGTGTAAGAGTTTTTCTTGTTCTCTTATTAAAGAATCACAAATAGCATCAAAGGAAGAGGGCTTGTAGTCATGTCCTTGAGAAATGAAGGCTTCTCTTGTAGAATGGAGGGTGGAAACAAACACAAAGTAGGTTGGTCCCAACTTAGTAAGAATGCAATAGATAAGGGGACTATCTTCTTTCTTAACCTTAACACCTCCCAAGAGAAGTCTAAGGGTCTTGAACTTGGACAAGAAATATTCAATGCAAGAAAAATTATTGGGGTCCAATGTAAGAAACTCATTCTCAAGTTTATGGGCTCTAATTTCATTTTTTATTCCAAAAACTTTAGTAATCTGCTTCATTGCTTCATCAGGAGCATCAAGTTCTGCAATATGGAATCTAAGATCTAGAGAAATGGACATCCGTATCAACCCACGTGCTTGATCTTGCCTATTTTCCCATTTAGCTGATTTCTCTTCATCTTTCGGTTCGGTTTCTTGGCCTGAGGATATTCTGTAAAGACCTTTACTTCTAAGTAAATCCATAATGTAGGACCACCATTGGAAGTAGTTGGTGCTGTCAAGAATAACTTGGCATGGACTTTCCATTTTAACAGAAACTGAAGCTATATATGCTGAAACTAAGCATTTCAATGGAAAGACCTTGAAAAAATAGGCTGGTTAAAAAAAAACGGCTCTGAAAACGGCTTCCAGATGAAGAAGTTATGGCTTTTTGAAAAAACGTTGATGAAGGCGCCGACAAAGTGTGGGAATGTGCAGAAATGAAAAAAAACGCCCCTTTTCCAACAAAAAGGAGATTTGAACCCAAGACCTCTACTCGCATGAATTAGCTTTGAACCAAGTGAGCTAAACAAAAGGTTTGAGAGAGAGAGGGGGGGGCTTTGTTTTTCTTTTGGTCGCGGATGCTTTGGATTGCGTGCTTGCTTGAGAAAGCTCTTTTTATTCCTACAAAACAAAAACACAAAACCCAACACAAACATACAAAAAAACAAGCCTAATGGCTTAAAGTTAGCTTTATCCGAAAACTAAATATTTTCCTCAATGTTTCTGATTTTCTGAGATCACACTAAGGCGCAGCGGAAAAGAGCACACGCATGAAAAAAATCCTTCCTTTCTGTTTCTAATTTGCCTAGATCGCACAGATTCGCAGGGCAAAGAGCATAAGAAAATATGAAAGGTATAGATCTGGTAATAAAAAAGAGCTAAATAAAGCGAAACCCAAATAAATAGAGAGAAAATAACTGTAAACTGCAAATAAACACTGTATACCTCCAGATCTTAAAACTGACACATCTAGGAATACCGGAAGCCTTTTCACGTGAAACGAAAGGGGTTTCTGACTGGAACAGATGCTCCCAACACAACAGAGAAGTCCTCTAGCAGTCAGAAACAATAGATCTAGCAGATGGCAGTCGGATGCAGTTCTACCGACTTCAGATTTGGATCACCAACAGACGCGGCCCTCAAATAGCTCTGATACCATGTAGGAATTTACAGGGTAAGTTCCTCAGACAGAACAGCAAAGGACACCACTCACAAACATATCAGAAATCAATAAACCAATGCTTTGACGTAGTTAAAACCCTCAAAGAGGGAAACAGTCCACGGCTTGAGCCAATGCGGCCACTTCAGGCAATTTATTAATAAAATAATGAAAACTTACATAAGCTTCTCTCGTGAATGGTTAACCTACAAATGACCCTCCATGCGCTTTAAATATAAATCATGGACCAATCGGGTGTTAAGCCACAGATTAAGTGTCGGTAATACCGAGGAGAGAATTAACCGTTGGATCACTACATATCATGATCATCGGATTGTAAGTTACAAATGTACATAGTAAAGAAACACACTTTACCTAACTCTATACTAGACCAAGTTATACTTAACTATTCCTATGTGTCGGAATATCCTAATAATATCTGCTTATTATAGTAAAATAAAATATTTTAAGCATTTCAATCTTACTATGGTAAAATAAATATTTACATTATGTTTGGGGACATCACATCTTCCCCCCCTGAAATCAAACATCGTCCTGATGTTTCCCGGTCACAAAAAAATTCGGATATGCTTCTTTCCTGAGTTGCTCATCTTCCCATGTAGCCTCATCCGATCCAAAGTGCTGCCACGACAATTTAACCTAGGTGATGGCTTGTTTCGACAACATTACTTCTCTCCGTTCGAGTATATTCTGCGGCTTGACTCAGAATTCTCCTTCTAGTTTGACTTGAAATAAATAGAACCTAAATGAGTTTTTTTCCTCCAATATCAAAATTTGTTTAGGTCTACCTAAGTACCATTTTATTTGAATATCTTGCCCACTGAATAGATGATTAGGATCATAAATGTATCTTTTTAAAGCAGCCACATGAAAGACATTGTGGACCCAAATATGGCTTTGTAGGGCAAGTTGGTATGCCACTGGCCCAACCCCTGCTAATATTTGAAATGGCCCACAAAATAGGGGTGCTAGTTTGCTACACCCGCTCCATTGTCGCGTACTCTTCTTAGCTCGTATTCCCACATACACATGATCACCCACTTAATATTCTCTAAAACTTCTCTTCCTATCGGCAAAATTTTTCTGCCTATCTTGGGCCGTCTTTAAGTTGCTTCGTACCTTTTTGACCATTTCTTCCATCTCTTTTAACATTTCGGGCCCCAACAACAGTTTATCTCTAGGTCCCCCCCAACTGGAGGCTGTGTGGCATTTTCTTCCATACATCACTTCAAATGGGCTCTTTTTCGTAGAAGTATGATAGCTATTGTTGTATGCAAATTCAACCAAATGTAGATAATCTTCCCATTTTGATGGTTGTTGCATCACGAATGATTTTAGCATGTCTTCCACCATTTGGCTCACCCATTTGTTTTGCCCGTCTGTTTGAGGGTGATAGGCAGTGCTGAAATTTAATTGAGTCCCTAACACTTCAAACAGTGTCCCCCAAAAGGTTGATGTAAATTTTACATCATGATCAGATATTATGGTTTTTGGTAATCCATGTAACCTGAAAATATTTTGCATGAAGATATTGGCAATCTACACCACTCTAAAAGTTGATTGTACCAGTATAAAATGGGTTGATTTTCTTAATTTTTCCACCACCACCATGCCAAAGTCGTTATTTCTTTAGATTTGGTTAATCCCGTTATAAAATCCATAGAGATGGTTTCCCACTTCCATTGTGGAATTGGTAGTGGCCGCAATAGTCTCACAGGGTGTTGATGTTCCGCTTTTACTTGTTGACATTCCAAGCACTGTGCCAAATATTCTGCTACTTCTTTCTTCATGCCCGGCTAGTAGTACTCCTTTTGGAGTGTGGTAATCAATTTTTGGTACCCTAGATGTCCCATGTACGGACTCTTATGAAATTCATCCAAAATCAGACTTTTAATGTTACCTTGGTTGGGCACATATAATCTTTTTTATATCTCAACATGACATCGGCATTCATCACATGAGCTTGCTGATATTCATTGCTGGTTGGATTTTGAGCTTGTTGTCCTATTTGCTAGTATTTCAGATCTTGATCTGCTGCCTCCTTAATTACTTCAGCGAAGGTAGTCTACCCTTCACTGCAAGAAATTTCGTAGAGTTAATGTACGTTTCGACTTAAGGCATCCGCTACCCGGTTCTCTTTCCCTTTCAGATGTTTCATTTTGAAATCAAATCCACTCAGAAAATCCACCTACCATGCCTGCCTAGCATTTAAGGTAGGTTGATTGAAGTAACTAGTCAAGCTATGGTGATCCATCATTAGCAGAAATTTTCTGCCCAACAAATAGTGACACAACATCTTTAAAGCATGAATAACAACTACCAACTCCAAATCGTAGGTAGAATATTTCTGCTCATGTTTGTTTAACTAATTGACTCATAATCAATTACCTTACCTTCTTGCATCAATACTCCTCCTACCCCTTCCTTACTTGCATCTGTGCACACCACATAGTCCTTACCAGAATCTGCTATGCTTAATATAGGCACAGTGGTGAGCAGATGCTTGAGTTGTTCAAAACTTTTTTGACATTCAACAATCCGTTTAAAATTTTCCCTTTTTTTGCAGGGAAGTGATAGGATAGGAAACTCTAGAAAATCCTTCCACAAACCATCTATAATAACCTGCTAACCCCATAAAAGATCTTATATCCACTACGTCCTTCGGTATAGACCATCCCATTGTGGTCTTAATCTTCTCGAGATCCACCGCAATTCCATCGTTAGTAATAATATGTCCTAAGTACTAAATTTGTTCCCTAAAGAAATCACACTTGCTATATTTGGCGTACAAGCGATGTTCCCGGAGAGTTTGCAATACCATTCTAAGATGTTCCTTGTGCTCCTCAATACTTCAAGAGTATATCAATCTTTCGTCAATAAAAATTAACATAATTTTTTCTAAATACTTATGAAATATGTTATTCATTAAGCACATAAAAGTCGCAGGGGCATTAGTTAACCCAAAGGGTAATTCTATGAACTCGTAGTGCCCATAGCGAGTCCTGAAAGCAATTTTGGCTATATCTTCCTCTTTGATTTTGATTTGATGGTATCTCAAATGCAGATCAATCTTTGAGAACATAGTATCCCCTTTTACATGATCAAATAGTTCATCAATACGAGGTAAGGGGTACTTGTTCTTAATTGTCAATTTATTCAGCTGAAGGTAATCCATGCACATGTGAAGGGTTTCATCCTTCTTTTTGACAAACAACACAGGACCTCTCGAGGGTGACATGATGGGGTGGATATAGTTTTTATCTAATAATTCCTGTAACTGCGTTTTCAACTATGTCAATTTTAGTGTGCTCACACGATAAGGAGCTTGAGACACCAGGGCTACTCCTAGCACCAATTCAATAGTGAAATCTATGTCTCTCTTAGGTGGTAGTCCTGATATCTCTTCTAGGAACACATCTACAAATTCTTGAACTACTGGAATACCTTCTAAGGTGGCATGCTTGTCCTTTGAGTTGGGATGTCCGAATTTAATAGCATATATTTGACACCCTTTGCGGATTCATTTTGACAATTGCAAAGCAGTTATTGGCCAAATATGTACTGGGCTTTGAATGCCTTGCATCACTTGTTGCTTCCCAAATTCATTCTTGTAACAGATTTGTTTTGTTTCACAATTTATAATGGACCAACATTTTTCCAGCTAGTCCATGCCTATCAATACATCATACGACCCAAGTGGAAGTATGTTTAGATCTACCTTCAAATGCTGGCCTAATATTTCATGAGGGAATTCATTGACTTTAGGTAACACATCTTTTGGCCCCTGTTGCCAGCTATACCAGCCAAGAGTTTTTAAACTTGACAAATTGTAATTTACACTGTTCCACAACCTTTGGACTTACATAACTTAACTTAGCTCCGGGATAAATTAAAACAAATACAGGGTGATTAAAGATTTTGCCTTCAAATTCCACCATTTTCAGTTGATATTCAGCCTAATGGTCCTCGAGAGCGGAATTATTTTTTGGAATGCCTCGGGCCACATCTCCCACCTTTGACGCCTCATGGATCTGTGAAACCTGGTTCCTTCCTTTTCGATTAGGACAATTTTTAACGTAATGAGGCCCTCCACATCCCCAACATTAGACTAGGGGTCTTGTTGTCCCTTCATTTTCAACCTTACCAGTTTTCTTGCTAAATTTGGATTCAGCAAGTGGTCTAAATTTGAGCTGGTTTTTATGCACATTTCTATTGTTTTTCCCTTTGGAAATCCCCTTGTTGATATTGTCGTGATTTCCCTTGCTGCCCACAGAAATATTGTTACCCTTCTTGTGAGTCCACCTCTTTCCTATGAGCTCTCCCTTCTGCTTATTTTGTTGATAGCACAACCTAGCGCTACGTATAACCTCATCTGTCATTTTTTGGTTATTAAACTTGGTTCTCTCTCTCATTGCTATATGCAAACTGTTGACGAATTGTTGTACCTTAGCCTTTTCCTCTTATATGTAAGGTACATATTGGAGTAAAGAGGTCAATCGGGTGATAAAATAATCCATTTTTTTATGTCCAAGCCGCAGATCGTAATATTCCTTGGCTTTCTCGTGATAAAATCGTTCAATCAGATATCTTTCTTTGAAATATTTTTGGAATTTTTCCCACGTTATGCTTTGTTCTCTTATACCACACACAATCTTAACCTTTTCCCACCACAAAGTGGCCTTTCCTTGTAGTTGGAAGATGGCCAGATGGGCTTTAAGTTTGTGATCGTATTCATATAATTGAAAGTACTTGTTCATCTTAATAATCCAGGCCTCGGCTGCCTCTTCCAACTCTCCATCGAAGTGTGGTAGTTTTATGTTTAGAAACTCTCCTTGCAATTCTATTTGCTGCCTTTTTGATGTGGGGTGCTCTGAAGCGTTATCCAATTTTTCTTCCCAATTTTTGTCCCCTCCTCCAATTCCTTCAAGTTCTGTGTGACAACCTTGTTCTTCTGACACTTGTTCCTATTCAGGGCTGGGAATCGGCTGGCGCTGATCTTGCTTATCAGACATTCTTTTCATAATTTTTTCCTGCTCCATGGTCAGTCTTTCATTTTCCTCACGTAGGCGGGCCATCTCATTCTTTCATTCCTAAATTGTTTCTAATATTGTAATATTAGTATTACATGCTTCCTCACTGAACTGTATCCATATTTCAGGATTTGTCGCAGGTCCACGGCCAGCCATATTCCTAGGTGGAACACTATCTGTTCTTCTCATAATCTGTTGTTATGTTGTACTTAATACATCAGTGAGTTAACAATCATTATGAATATCAGGAATCATTATTTAATTGCTAGAGGCCACGGTTTTGTAAGTTGGGCTCTGATACAAACTGTCACATCTCCAATCAACACATATAAAATATCATATAAAAGAATTTGAAATAAAAACAAAATGATATTAAGTTAGAGCTTTAATAATGAGAAAATATGCAAAATCCTACTATAAAAATAAATTAAACTTAGAAACAAAATGTGCATAACCTTTACATTAAAGTCACGGTACAGTTTTACACAAGTAATACTTTACACCATTCAGATGTTAGTTGTGAATTTTAGCTTTTCCGTGCAATCCTGGTGTACACCTTTACAGAAATGCTGATGGTCTCATTAACTCAAATTAGATTTTCTCATAGCTCACACAGACTTATACATTAAACTAGTTGTTCATTTACCCTGGCATTTAATCCCTCTCCCCGTATGTGGAAATGTGGCATGGCCGAACATCAACTTGGCTTTCGGTCGCATTGGGGTTCAGAATGCTACTACGGTGCAGTCTAAGGGTCTATCATCCAAAGGTTAGGGACTTTCGGTAGTTTGTTCATGTTTTTATGTTGGGTTTCGATACCTTGGTGCTTCCTCGCTCCCCGGCAACTGGTTCAATTCAGTGGCTGGAGCATTCGGCTTAGTTTATCCTGTGGCTAATGACCCCAGACACATTACCTCCGAACTTCATATTGGATATTTTATGGCTCCCATTCTACAACTCAGGTGAGGGTTTTGCGTTTAGCTGTTTTCCTTATTTTTTATTATTATTTTTTTTTTTGGGTTGATTCTATTATGTCTTAATGACTCCGGGTTCATCAGATGTTACAATTTCATGTTTTCTCTATAGGATACAAGGTGCTAGGCCCGAGCGTTTCCATGCACCCTCATCAGTCCTCTACTCCTAACTGATATCGGGTAAGCCATCAGTGGTCTTGTACTCAGAGACAGACAAGATTATGCATGATAGTTTCGGTTTATCTGATATGCTTTCCCAACTTTGAGCTAGTTCTATAATTTTGTTTAAGGGTTTCGAATAATTTTTGTCGGAATTCCTCTTTGTGTTGGAGACTATCTATAGATACATTGAGAGTGCAGTAAATATGTTGGAGACTCTCTATAGATACATTGAGAGTGGAGATATCTTCTGGGAAATAGGAGCTACGACTACATGCAATAGGATCAAGTCCAATTATGAGCTTGTTTCTAGAGTGAATTCTCCATCTCAGCTTTGACAAGAAATATTTCTCAACTTTCCTGAAGCTAAGCCAAATAGTCAATCCTTTTTTTATTCCAATTGCGCCATTTCTGTACCAGGATTCTAGGCATTTACCTTTCAAATATTTCTGTTTTATAGTCTCGCTCCAAGGCCCGACCCTGAAAATCCCTCTCCAAAGCTATTTACACAAAAAAGCCTTGCCAAAAATCCCCAAATATTGCACGTTTTGTACGGTGGGAACACCTTTTCCATCAGTCGCTAATTCGGGGTCCACGTAGCATGAGAGGACGACAGTGGATCATTAGAATTTAGAAAATTCATTGAAGATTGTCAAGGCATGCAACTATTGGCTGGCAGGTGGATGCCATTTTCCCTAGTTTTGGTTGAATATGCCGACTAAGTAAACTGTAGTTTGTTGATGGTTTAATGAAGTTGTGAAAAAATAAAAAAATAAAAAAAATAAAGATAAATCTAACTAATTTTTTTTAAAGCCCTTTGGCATTTTAGGATTTGAAATTCACGGGTTTTTTAAAGGCCTTTGACATTTTAGGATTTGAATTTCGCGGTGTATTTTTCGAGTAGGGTTGTTACTTTTTCCCATTTCGTGATGAACAAATCTCACAGGATTGTTGAGCCTTGATTAAGTAATTTTGTTAGGGTTGTGTTTTTTTTCATGGTTTAGATGTAGCCAATGCATGATTAATTTTTTTTTTAAACGTAAATATTTATAATAGGTTTATTCATGATGTATTTTAATTTTGTTGTTGTTAATTTAATGGTATGTGTCAATATCATGGTTTCTAATATTTTGGGCTATTTTTATTTTTATTATTATTTATTTTATAAGTTATTTAATTTGGTATTTTTATTTTATTTTTATTTGTAAAATTTTATTGTGAAGTATTTAAATGTTTACATTAATTTTATTTTTAAAATTTTATTTTACTTTTATTTTTATGTAATTTGACTTTGTCAAAATGTTCAACATTACATTACAAAGTCTCTACCATAAGCCCCTATCATGACAATTACAAAAAAATTTAATATATATACATTTGAAAAAAAAATTGTAACAATTCACTCTGACACTATCATGGAGATTTACTCACTTTAAATAGGCTTCCTAAACAATAATACATACCTAAAAAACATAAAATTGTTTCATTTAACACTTCTTATACTTTTCTTTTAGATTATTTTATTTAATTAAAAAATAACAAATAAAAACATAACTATTTTGAAAATAAATCTCAATCTTTAATTTCGAAATACGAAGTACAAGTTAAATTGCTACCATCCATCTAATAAATTATAATAATTAAATTGAAACTTTAAAAACCATGTTATAAAATAGACACATTATATTTTTAATTTGTTTTAAATCATGGTGAATTGGTAATTCTTTGGACTAATCTAGGGGATGTGGAGGATCAACCTTTGTTGCTACCTTATAACACCAAGAGTATATCCAACATGGGGAGCCTACTCTTGAGGAAAGATCATAGCAAGCCATATACTCAACAAAATAGAGAGTTAATTACAACTAAACTACTCCCAAATATGATGTGGATATAATGGGGAGTTTACTCCTTAAACAAAGATCATACTAGGCCATATACTCAACAAATAGACAATTAATTACAATTAAACTACTCCCATATATGATAGTACCAACACCTCCATCAAATATGTACATGCAAGGCTCAAAGTAGGGCCACAAATATTTACTATGCTATTATCTCATTAGTATTGAGTGCGTTGTATATGCATACCGTTGGATAATAGACTTGCTTAAATCCAATAATGGACATATACAACCCCGCTCATTAGTAATTCAATAACACCATAGATATTGGTTATCTTAATGTAGAGTCTTTCTAAGAGTTCCCCAATAAGTCAATAGCACCATAAATAGTAGAGTCTTTCTCAGATTTACCCATCTTCTATGGCTATGGGCATATGATGATTCATCCACGTGAACAACGTAGATTCGTTCTTGATTAACTTTTCAAATGGAGTTGCCTTTACTATGATTTTTGGACATTCCGGTGCGGTGAAATCTTTATTTGTGTTATTTAAACTAGTTTTTTTATTGTATATATGGATTCAACACCATGAAAAAAGTTTTAGGGCACTTCAATTGTGCAGGTGTTACCCATAAAACTTGTGATTTCGACAAATTCCTGTTGTGTTTTAGAGAAATTAGACCTGAAATTTCTACCAAAAAATCGCACTAAAATCAACTTGTTTTCAAACACGCTAGTTGTTATGAAATTTAGGTTCACAATACATCCAGGTGAGTTTGGATAGGTTCACACTCTAAAGACAAGACTTCATTCTAGATTTCTACTCAAGTGGTTCACAGAAAAGATATAGTAATAAAAACAATAGGGTTTGTTGTGTCTCGACATGAATTCCATGGCACCCTTTCCTTTGCTGGATCATGCAGGCCAAACCCTGGTCATGGCAGCATTGGCTTCCTTATATATAATGATCATGATGGCACTGTTTTGGAGAAGTTCGGAGCATATGTCAATGATTCCTTCAGAGTAACTGGCAATGTTGCTCATTACAAAGCCATAATCGCTGGTCTTCAACATGCTCTCTGGCATGGTATCACCCACATAATTTCCCCTGGACATTTTGAGCTCTTGTGCTCTTTTTTCCCATACAATAATTAATATGCTATCAGTGCATTCAAGTGGAATTGTTTTCTTTCATGACATTGACTATGTTTTGTGTAGGTAAAGGATAAGTGCAAGGTGCACAGACCCTTGTTGTAGAGGTACTGGAATAGAGTTGAACAACTGGCTTCACAGTTTGCAAGCTTTAAATTGGAGCATGTTTACTCCGAAGCAATGATAATGCAAATGAGTGTGTATTGGGCACACTTATTCCAAGTGCCCACTTCCATGGTCAAGAAGTTAAATGGGATAAACGCACAGTTCACCTAGTCTGTTATGAGGAAGAAACACAAATACCACCTCTCAAAACTCAAACACATCACTTTGCTGAAGAGGCTGGGTGCATGGGGAATCCTACACTTGCGGCGATTTGGGCATGCCCTTCTTCTCAAATCCATATGGCATGGGATTTTTGGTACATGAACATGGTGTCAAATTATAAAGCAAAAATATTTTGAAGGAATTGATTTCACAGTATGGATGCGTAAGTGATGCATTGGACACAACCTTTTCTTTGCAATATGGCGCAATTTTGTTAAGATTAGTCATTTATTTCTTACTCTTCTCACATGGATATTTGGCACGGGACACCACATTACAATTGGCCAAGATATTGTATGGGAATTGGACGACTTAGAATCCTTCTCGGATTCTCTCATATAGGGTCTAAAACAACCTGGGCATTTTCTTTTCGCAACAACTCATAGCGACTTGACAAAATAGTTGCCCTGCCTAGAAATACTCATCGGAGCTGAGACCAAGTCATCCAAACATTATGCTATGGGATAAAATATGCGCATAATTGCGACATTCTAGTACTCGCAGGGAGACGAAATGTGATTTGATTGCATGGCAGGGTAAGATGAAGGCTGACAACTTCTTGGTGGCGAACACATATAATAGACTTTGTTGTCTGTATGCAAATCAAAGGGAGGTTGGTTGGTTTTCTAAATTCTGTAATTCCCCCATTCCCACAAAAAACACCATTTTCCTCTCATTGGTCTGGTGGAACAAGAATCTGACTTGGGAAAATCTAGAGAAGAAAAATTGGATTGGACCTGGGTATTGTGTATTTTGCATGCGGGCAGTTAAGGAGAATGGACATCTATTCATTAAATGTCATGAAGTTTCAATATTATGGCAAAATCTGGATGCCACATATGGTTTATATATCACACAGTTCATTGGCATTTTGGACTAGCTGGAATGGTGGAGTAACCAACACTGTACACATCATCTCTTCCAACCCATCTTCATTTGGGAAATTTGTAAATGGAGGAATAATATCATCTCCGACAGTTATAGAGAATAGGGAGCTCAGGTGATGGAAATAATTAAGAACAATATCTCTATTGCATTACAAGAGGATACCACAAAAAGGCCCCCAAAGAACATCACTAGCCCTGAGATCAACTACCGAGTGGGTTTCATTGATGGTGCATCACAAAACCACATATGGGGCTGTGGTTTCATATTACACATTGAACCAAAGCTGTCATATTATGTTCAATGGGGGCTGGGAAAGGGAACCAATACAAGGGCTGAAGCAATGGTATTATGGGGACTTATGTGGTTCATACATTTCCTAGATATAAAATCTGTTCACATGTATGGCGACTCTAAGGCCATTATTGACTATGTTGGAGACAAGGTCAGAATCTACACATCCTCAATACAAGGTTGGCTAAATCAGATCAAGACGCTCTAGATCCTTTACTACAATCCTCCATACAACACATTTGCAGAGACTTCAACTTGGAGGGAGATCGACTCTACAAGCTAGGCATCAGGAACGAGATGGATGGATTCCATGTGGAGATCAAAATGGGCGAAACTTGGCATGAGGCTGGGATTATGAGAATTCCAGGATGACTTTCTAACCTTTACTCACTTTTTTGTATGTTTGCATATTGTCAAATATGATATGGTAATACCTATGTTCCACTATATTTATATCTTTGCATATTGTCAAATATGATATGGTAATACCTATGTTCCACTATATTTAGACAGGCATGCATACGAGACTGGATTGGGACATATATGTATGAAGGACATACTACATGCACTGATAACTATAGTGTTCTTATTTTGGATAACTATAGTGTTCTTATTTTGGATATTCTGATATGAATAAGATGTAAATATAACTCATGATTGAATATATAGCTTTTTTCTTCCGAAAAACAAAAACTAGTCATTTTATGTTTTCCCAACCTTCCATTTTGTCATAACCTACTAAACTTAAAGTTACATATATAAAAAAAAAAAAAATTATTACACGCGTAACACTATCGATACAGGATCATGGTAGTATATTTTACCATGGTAACATAACTGTTATATATAGTTTGATATATCTAAAGTGTTGTCCGGACCCTGGTTGTATGTAGTGAACGGACCCATTGCTCGTCCTTGATTATTCAATTTGCAATGCGTGAATACGTGACATCTGGCCCTCGGTCCATGTAACCCACCTACTACGCGGATATTTTTCCTCTGGTAGCTGAGACATTTAATGTCACAACGCGGCTGCCACTTCCTCGGGATTAACACTACTATGGACGGCCTTGATGAGATCCCCAGATCGGACGGTGGAGAGCGTGGTTGTTTTGGCGGCATGGTATATAGGGTTCCAAGCCTGAAGTTTTGGGTCATTTGCTCAGTGTTCTGGCTCCAGAGAGTGGTTCCTCCCTCCGGTGTCTGTCACAGGCCTTTCTGGTTCATTTCTCTGTTCATACGTATGCCAGAGTCACACGATCTGACGATGGTGGAGAGCTCGCTGGTCTCTTTTTTCCGAATACTCATCAATAGGCAGGTAAACTGTTAATTTGTTTTTATGACCGCTTCTCTTCCACTGAAATTTACAGTTCGATTAATCCGTTAATTGATGTTGGAAGAACCATGTAAGATCCATGAGGTCGCGGGAATGAAAAGGGGCAGTGTCTTCCGCCATTCAACTTAAATAGGTAAGTCTCTTTCCGCGGTATGCTTTGTTGGTTGCTGCTCATGAAATCGACCTTATACTATTTTTCCTGCCAGGGATGATTGCCAGATCTATTGTTGAAGGCGAGTTAAACCTCTTACAGCAGGGCTCTTATTTTGCTTCATGTTTTAATCCTGGAATCTGATGTCCGGTTACAGGATGCCGAGGGGTTAGATACCCTTAGGGTTTACATGTTTTAAGGTTTAAATCTCAGGAGCCGAGTTCAAATCCTGAGTGGCATCCATTTCCTGTTATAATCATTTAGCTTACGTTTGTTTTGTATTTGATAGACTCAGTCACGTTGTGACCGTAGCTTAATGTATTTTGGATTTAAGGGTTTATTCCCAGTTCTATCAGTTTCGAACATTCTTAAGTGCCCTGAACGTATTATTTGACCATATCTTTTTTTAATGATTAATGGAACATGGGTTGTTCACTTTCGCATTACCGTGTGGCAATGATGGCATACCTAAGATGTTGGTTTAATTGTAAGGGTTTCTTTGTTCGCGGACAGTCCTTTTCTGTTATGACTGTCGTCCTACTTGTGATATAATGTTATAATCATGCATACAATTTCTTATACGGGTAACTAGATTTTTAGCATGATTCCTCTATGTATTAGCTCCATCGTTGAGGGTAAGCCATTTTCGGCTAAGTATGATATCGTTCGCCGCGAACTATCATTTATCCTTCTCCGTCCATGATGATACGCGGTCATATGTTCTACCCTTTTACTTTGATTATTGTCTGTTATTGTTTAATGGAAAACCCCTGCGACGTTAAACATAAATGCTGATTTCTTGTTTTTCTATTTTGGCACTGTACTGTAGCTTCGCGCTACCAGGTGGTATCCACCTGTACATGCCGCCGCCTCTCGACCCACATTGGTCGTAACCGGCATGGTCTTGTTATTGTTTATGATAATCATATTATGTTATAGTTCTTGCAATGCAAAACCCATAAGTTTTCTGAGCGGGTCTGTACAGTTACTAAATTAGAGGGTTTTACCTGTGATAAGAAGTACAATCTATGCTAGCGATTGCATGAGGTTTCTATCCTCTTCTCAGTCTTATATGTATTATTTATGTGTTCTCGGCATTACAGGTACTGCCTGTAATACGCGTTCTCTGTCATTGGTTACCTTTCAGTTTATTGATTATAGCTCTGTAATGCGAGTTCTCTGTCATTGGTTACCTTTCAGTTATTGATTACAGTTTCTCTGTGTTATGCATCTAGAACCGTATTAGTTATCTGCCTTCTCATTTTGTATCCGAACACCGGCAGTTAGGTTCATTGTGTTTTATTCATAATCATATAGTTACAGTCTTTTTCCATGAATTTCAGTCTCACTAATTCAAAGATAGAAGACTTAATAATGTACTTGCTTATTACCATCTGACGGTTTCTTTATTATACATGTTCATGCATAGACTAAATGTATGCAGTCTTTAGTTATCTGTTTTCTTCCTTTTATGATTCCTAACAGTATGCAGAATAGAATACTTGTACAGATAACATGTAGATTTTCCATACCAGTTCCCTTTTCTTTCTTTATCATATATCTTTGTATATAGACAAAGTAAGTTATACAATAACAGTAGTATTTTCATTAACACCAGGTTCTGAGTCATTCATAAATAATGTCACAGTAACTATAACGAAATATCAGTACTGTCAATAACATTTAATCTTCTGGGTCTTATAGATTGAAGATACTTACCTGGTCTCCTGATACTGTCGTTTGCACCCCTACCACCTGCAGAAAATGGTTTAATGCTTGATATCCTCCCAACCACGAGACCAGCTATCTGTACTGCGTCTCTCCTCCAAGCAATCCTTTGCCGGCCACAGCCTCAGCAATAGGGAGCACTAATGTGCCTGTGCTATCTGGTCCTCACCAGACGTAGCACCTCTCTCTCTTGCTCATTGCCTTTTTCTTTTTCCCATTGGTTCCAACAACAACCCGGGTCTTTTCCCTTTTCCCTTTTTCTATGGGAAAGAGAAAACAGTTAATGTTTTCCCCTTAGTATATTGGCAACTGTTTTTCTTCTATCTTTAAGCATAAAGAGAAATTAACTTTTCATATGAAATTACCATGTACACATAAGTATGCAATTCATATTACTAAATTTCTTTTAACACATAATATCTCCATCAATTTAAGAAAATGTTAATTTCTGTTTAATCTTTAACCACAGGGTAAATAAGTAATTTATTTACGTAAAATGTTTGGTCATTACATCTCCTCCTCCTGAGATTGGACACCGTCTCAGTGTCTCACAGACCCGAACAGGTCTGGATAAGTCCTTCTCATTAATTCCTCATCTTCCCAAGTGGCCTCGTCAGGCCCAAAATGTCGCCATTGAACTTTAACTTGGGTAATAACTCGTTTCCGCAGCTGCACTTCTCTCCGGTCGAGAATGGTCAGCGATTCGACCAGAACTTCTCCTTCCGGCTCGACCTGCAATACACAATTTTGTGAGTTAGTTTTTCCTTTCATGTACAGTTCTAGCGGAATTTATTATAACAATTACCCACCTGAATCTCTTGCCATCGGATAACATGCTTAGGGTCATACACATACTTCTTTAGAAAAGAAACATGAAACACGTTATGAACCCGGATGTGACTTGGCAGGGCCAGTTGATAAGCTACCGGTCTGACCCTTGCCAAAATTTGGAAGGGTCCACAATATCGTGGTGCGAGCTTGGCACATCCACTCCACTGCAAGGTACTTCTTTTGGCTTGAATCCAGATATACACATGGTCCCCAACCTGAAATTCCTTAAATCTCCTTTTCCGATCAGCAAAATTCTTTTGCCTGTCTTGGGAAGCTTTCAAGTTGACACGTACCCTCTTTACCATATCCTCCATTTCCTTCAGCATCTCAGGGCCTAAACTCAATTTATCTTCTGGTCCTCCCCAACTGGTGGGTGTACGACATTTTCGTCCGTACATAACTTCAAATGGGCTCATTTGCGTCGAGGTATGGTAGCCGTTATTATACGCGAACTCTACCAGATGCAAGTAATCTTCCCACCTTGTGGGTTGTTGCATAACATAAGCCCTTAACATATCCTCTACCATCTGGTTTACTCATTCCGTTTGCCCATCAGTTTGTGGATGGTATGCTGTACTGAAGTTTAGTTGAGTTCCTAGTTCAGCAAACAATGTTTTCCAAAATGCGGATGTGAATTTCACATCACGATCGGAAATTATGATTTTTGGAAGCCCATGTAACTTGAATATATTCTGCATAAAAATATGAGCAATCTGTGCAGCTCTATATGTGGATTGCACCGGTATGAAATGTGCAGCCTTACTCATCTTTTCCACTACCACGAAAATGGAATCATTATTTCTTTTTGTCTTGGGTAACCCCGTAATGAAATCCATGGAAATGATTTCCCACTTCCATTCTGGAACTGGCAGTGGTTGTAACAATCCTGCTGGGTGTTGATGTTCTTCTTTAATCTGCTGACATTCTAGGCATCACGACAGGTATTCGACAATGTTTTTCTTCATTCCGGGCCAAAAATATTCTTTCCGGATTGTTGTTATCATTTTCTGATAACCCGGATGACCTGCGTAATGACTAACATGAAATTCATCCATAATCAGGTTTCTGATTCTGCTTTGATTTGGTACATACAACCGTTTCTGGAAATAAATTCTCCCAGCGTCATCTAATTCATATTCTTGTTGGCTGTTTCCTCTAGCAGACTATTGTATTTGTAATTTTAATTGCTGATATTCAGCATCTTGATCTGCAATTTCCTTTATCATCTCTAGGAAGGGGCTCTTCCACCCACTACTGGAAACTTCATACAAATTTTGTACCTTTCGACTCAAAGCGTCTGCTACCTTATTTTCCTTCCCCTGCAAGTGTTTATCCTCAAAGTCAAAACCACTTAGAAAGTCCACCCACCTTGCTTGTCTAGCATTTAAGGTAGGCTGGCTGAAATAATTGATCAAGCTGTGGTGGTCGGTATGCATCAAAAATTTCCTGCCCAAGAGATAATGCCGCCACATCTTCAGGGCATGTATAACAGCAGCCAACTCTAAGTCATAAGTAGAATATTTCTGCTCATGTTCTTTTAGTTTCCGAGATTCGTAAGCTATTACCCTGCCTTCTTGCATCAAGACCCCTCCCAATCCTTCTTTGCTGGCATCCGTGCATACCACGTAATCCTTATTAGGATCCGCTATACTCAGAATAGGTGCCGTGGTGAGCAGATGCTTCAATCGCTCAAAACTTTTCTGGCAATTTGGGGTCCAATGAAACAGCTTCCCTTTCTTCTGCAGTGAGGTAATGGGAAATGCCACCTTAGAAAAACCTTCCACAAATCTCCTATAGTACCCTGCCAATCCTATAAAAGATCGGACATCTGCTACATCCTTGGGGACTGGCCATTCCAATATAGCTTTTATCTTTTCCGGATCTACCGCAATTCCATCCTTTGTGATTACGTGACCCAAGTATTGTATTTCTTCCTTGAAGAAGTCACACTTACTGAATTTAGCATACAGTTGATGTTCCCGAAGGGTCTGTAATACTATGTGAAGATGTTCATGATGTTCTTTGATGGTGCATGAATAAATCAAGATATCGTCAATAAATATCAGCACGAACTAATCCAAATAAGGATGGAAAATGCTGTTCATTAGACACATGAAGGTTGCCGGGGCATTGGTGAGCCCAAATGGCAGAACCACAAATTCATAGTGACCATACCTGGTTCTAAAAGTTGTTTTCGCAATGTCTTCATCTTTAATCCTGATCTGATGGTAACCCGACCGTAAATTGATCTTAAAGAACACGGTCGCACCTTTCACTTGGTCGAACAATTCATCTATCTGGGGAAGGGGATACTTGTTTTTAATAGTCAACTTATTCAATTGTCTGTAATCAATACACATCCGGAGGGTGCCGTCTTTCTTCTTCACAAATAACACCGGGGCTCCCCATGGAGACACACTGGGACGGATGTAGTTCTTCTCCAGTAGTTCTTGCAACTGCATTTTTAATTCTGTCAACTCAGGTACACTCATCCTGTAGGGTGCTCGTGACACTGGTGCAGCCCCTGGTACCAACTCTATAGTAAAGTCTATGTTTCTTCGTGGTAGCAGCCCTGGGATCTCCTCCGGAAACACATTTGCAAACTCTTGTATCACCGGAATGTTATCCAAGGATGTTGTCTTGTCCTTAGAATTCACATAACCCACTTGAATGGCGTATACTTGACAACCTTTCCGCACACATTTTACTAACTGATTTGCAGTTATTGGTCGAACCTGCACTGGTCGCTTAATTCCCTGCATTTCTTTGCTATTCCCTTGTTGATCTCTATAATAAATAATTTTGGTTTTACAATCAACTAATGACCAATGCTTTTCCAACCAGTCCATTCCAATTAGAATGTCATAAGAAACCAGAGGAAATATGTTCAGGTTAGCTGTTATGGGCTGGTCTGCTATAGTGAAAGAGCAATCGTTGATCTGGGCTGTTACCCGTCGCTTGGCTCCAGTAGCCAATTGCACTAACCAAGGATTTTTAAATTTAGCAGACTGTAAATTACAACATTCTACTACTTTTGGGTTCACATAATTTAGCGTGGCCCCAGGATCAATCAAAACAGATATGGTAAGGTTTGAAATTTTACCTTCGAACTCAACCATGGTTGGCTGGTACTCCTCCTGTCGATCTTCCAAAGCTGCATTGATTCTGGGTACGCTTCGACCCACTTCGCCAACGGTTGAGGCTTCATGAATTTGGGACAACTGTTCAGTCCCCTTTCGCTGTGGGCAATTTTTAATATAGTGGGGTCCCCCACAACCCCAACACTGCACAGGAGGTCTTGCTGTTCCTTCAGTATCCAACCTGATTTGTTGTTCGCTGACCTTGGACTCGTTTGCAGATCTGAACTTAGGTGTAGTTTTCATCGCAAACCTGTTGTTTATTCCTTTGCCAGTCCCTTTAACTCCATTGCTATGATTTCCTTTGATGTTTCTAGCTGTTTTGAAACCCTTCTTCTCACTCCAGTTCCTATTAGCAATTTCTCCTCTTTGTTTGCTTTGCTGATAACAGATTCTAGCCTTGTGGATTACCTCATCCATCAATTTTGGATTATCGAATTCAATTCTCTCTCGCATGTACGGAGGTAAACTGCTAACGAATCGCTGTACCTTTGCCTTTTCTTCCCTTATATATGGCACGTAGCGAAGTAGGGAAGTAAAACGGGTAATGAACTCATCCATAGTCTGCCGTCCCAATCACAGATCATGGAATTCTCTGGCTTTCTCATCATAGAAATGTTCAGTTAAATATCTTTCCTTAAAGAATTTCTGGAAATTATCCCATGTTATGTTTTGTTCTGTAACCCCTTTTACGATCTTCACCTCTTCCCACCATAAGGTAGCCTTTCCTTGCAGCTAGAAGATAGCCAATCGTGCTTTCAGATTATGATCGTATTCATAAAGCTGGAAATACTTATTCATATTGATTAACCATGCTTCAGCTGCTTCCTCATGTTCTCCATCAAAATGTGGTGGCTTAATCTTGCGGAATTCCCCTTGTAATTCCATCCTCTGTCTTTTCGAGGTTTGCTGTTCGAATGCATTGTCTGAGCATTCTTCCTGTTCCTCTGATCCTTCAGGGGGTATATGATGATTCTGCTCTTCTGACATCCTTTGCTGTTCCGCACTAGGATTAGCAGGTAGCTGGTTTTGCCTATCGGACAAACTCTTTAAAATCCTTTCTTGCTCTATTGTCAATCGAGCATTATCTTCCCGTAATCGAGCCATTTCATTCTTCAACTCTTGTACTGTTTCCAGGATGGCTTGATTTGTAATTCTAGCTTCTTCTCCAAGTTGTACCCACAAGGTATTTTCTGCTCCGGTCATGCCCTGTCCTATTACAGGTCGTCGGGACGTATTCTCTACCCTCCTCATGTCTTTCACTCTTCAGAGCCCACTCCTGTAAAAGAAAACTGTTCAAAAGTAATAATGGAATGACCAACTGTTAATTCATTTACCACAGGATCCATTCATTATTGTCTTGCCCAGAGGCCACAGTGTTGTATCTGGGCTCTGATACCATATGTCATAACCTACTAAACTTAAAGTTACATATATAAAAAAAAAAAGTTATTACACGCGTAACACTATCGATACAGGATCATGGTAGTATATTTTACCATGGTAACATAACTGTTATATATAGTTTGATATATCTAAAGTGTTGTCCGGACCCTGGTTGTATGTAGTGAACGGACCCATTGCTCGTCCTTGATTATTCAATTTGCAATGTGTGAATACGTGACATCTGGCCCTCGGTCCACGTAACTCACCTACTACACGGATATTTTTCCTCTGGTAGCTGAGACATTTAATGTCACAACGCGGCTGCCACTTCCTCGGGATTAACACTGCTATGGACGGCCTTGATGAGATCCCCAGATCGGATGGTGGAGAGCGTGGTTGTTTTGGCGGCATGGTATATAGGGTTCCAAGCCTGAAGTTTCGGGTGATTTGCTCAGTGTTCTGGCTCCAGAGAGCGGTTCCTCCCTCCGCTGTCGGTCACAGGCCTTTCTGGTTCATTTCTCTGTTCATACGTATGCCACAGTCACACGACCTGACGATGGTGGAGAGCTCGCTGGTCTCTTTTTTCCGAATACTCATCGACAGGCAGGTAAACTGTTAATTTGTTTTCATGACCGCTTCTCTTCCACTGAAATTTACAGTTTGATTAATCCGTTAATTGATGTTGGCAGAACCATGTAAGATCCATGAGGTCGCGGGAATGAAAAGGGGTAGCGTCTTCCGCCATTCAACTTAAATAGGTAAGTCTCTTTCCACGGTATGCTTTGTTGGTTGCTGCTCATGAAATCGACCTTATACTATTTTTCCTACCAGGGATGATTGCCAGATCTATTGTTGAAGGCGAGTTAAACCTCTTACGGTAGGGCTCTTATTTTGCTTCATGTTTTAATCCTGGAATCTGATGTCCGGTTACAGGATGCCGAGGGGTTAGATACCCTTAGGGTTTACATGTTTTAAGGTTTAAATCTCAGGAGCCAAGTTCAAATCCTGAGCGGCATCCGTTTCCTGTTATAATCATTTAGCTTACGTTTGTTTTGTATTTGATAGACTCAGTCACGTTGTGACCGCAGCTTAATGTATTTTGGATTTAAGGGTTTATTCCCAGTTTTATCAGTTTCGAACATTCTTAAGTGCCTTGAACGTATTATTTGACCATATCTTTTTTTAATGATTAATGGAACATGGGTTGTTCACTTTCGCATTACTGTGTGGCAATGATGGCGTACCTAAGATGTTGGTTTAATTGTAAAGGTTTCTTTGTTCGCGGACAGTCCTTTTCTGTTATGACTGTCGTCCTACTTGTGATATAATGTTATAATCATGCATACAGTTTCTTATAAGGGTAACTAGATTTTTAGCATGATTCCTCTATGTATTAGCTCCATCGTTGAGGGTAAGCCGTTTTCGGCTAAGTATGATATCGTTCGCCGCGAACTATCATTTATCCTTCTCCGTCCATGATGATACGCGGTCATATGTTCTACCCTTTTACTTTGATTATTGTCCGTTATTGTTTAATGGAAAACCCCCTGCGAGGTTAAACATAAATGTTGATTTCTTGTTTTTCTATTTTGGCACTGTACTGTAGCTTCGCGCTACCAGGTGGTATCCACCTGTACATGCCGCCGCCTCTCGACCCACATTGGTCACAACCGGCATGGTCTTGTTATTGTTTATTATGATCGTATTATGTTATAGTTCTTCCAATGCAAAAGCCATAAGTTTTCTGAGCGGGTCTGTACAGTTACTAAATTAGAGGGTTTTACCTATGATAAGAAGTACAATCTATGCTAGCGATTGCATGAGGTTTCTATCCTCTTCTCAGTCTTATATGTATTATTTATGTGTTCTCGGCATTACAGGTACTGCCTGTAATACGCGTTCTCTGTCATTGGTTACCTTTCAGTTTATTGATTATAGCTCTGTAATGCGAGTTCTCTGTCATTGGTTACCTTTCAGTTATTGGTTACAGTTTCTCTGTGTTATGCATCTAGAACCGTATTAGTTATCTGCCTTCTCATTTCGTATCCGAACACCGGCAGTTAGGTTCATTCTGTTTTATTCATAATCATATAGTTACAGTCTTTTTCCATGAATTTCAATCTCACTAATTCAAAGATAGAAGACTTAATAATGTACTTGCTTATTACCATCTGACGGTTTCTTTATTATACATGTTCATGCACAGACTAAATGTATTCAGTCTTTAGTTATCTGTTTTCTTCCTTTTATGATTCCTAACAGTATGCAGAATAGAATACTTGTACAGATAACATGTAGATTTTCCATACCAGTTCCCTTTTATTTCTTTATCATATATCTTTGTATATAGACAAAGTAAGTTATACAGTAACAGTAGTATTTTCATTAACACCAGGTTCTGAGTCATTCATAAATAATGTCACAGTAACTATAACGAAATATCAGTACTGTCAATAACATTTAATCTTCTGGGTCTTATAGATTGAAGATACTTATCTGGTCTCCTGATACTGTCGTTTGCACCCCTACCACCTGCAGAAAATGGTTTAATGCTTGATATCCTCCCAGCCACGAGACCAGCTATCTGTACTGCGTCTCTCCTCCAAGCAATCCTTTGCCGGCCACAGCCTCAGCAATAGGGAGCACTAATGTGCCTGTGCTATCTGGTCCTCACCAGACATAGCACCTCTCTCTCTTGCTCAGTGCCTTTTTCTTTTTCCCGTTTGTTCCAACAACAACCCAGGTATTTTCCCTTTTCCCTTTTTCTATGGCAAAGAGAAAACAGTTAGGGTTTTCCCCTTAGTATATTGGCAACTGTTTTTCTTCTATCTTCAAGCATAAAGAGAAATTGACTTTTCATATGAAATTACCATGTACACATAAGTATGCAATTTATATTACTAAATTTCTTTTAACACATAATATCTCCATCAATTTAAGAAAATGTTAATTTCTGTTTAATCTTTAACCACAAGGTAAATAAGTAATTTATTTACGTAAAATGTTTGGTCATTACACATTTAAAATTGTGAAAGTTGTTCTGGGATTTGATTGTAAAACCTCCATGATCTTTCTCGGACAATTATAGTAACCCAAATTTGTTGTGACTTATGTTTTCAGTTTAGGTGTTTTAAATGTTCACACAGCATTTTCGAATTGTGAAATATATTCTGCTTAAAATTTTTGTGGCATCTAAAATCTTCAAACTTAATAGCTCTAACTTAGATTTCTTAATTTTTTTACCAGATCCGAAATATACACTATTTTCCAAAACAAGTTATAACTCGTTAAACTATTCTATTATGAAACACAGAGGCATGGCTTATCACAACAATCTGAGCACCATTAATTATATTGTATTAACTCCTATGCAGCTGTTCAGAAGCTGATCGCGTGTGAGCGATGATGGTGTAGGCGACACAGTAACGTCTTAAATGGCTTTTTAATCGTAGTGTACTCTATTGTAGGGTTTCGGAGGCTTGTCCTCCAAATTTATTTGGAACCCTTCCATTTTACGATTGTTTTTAACAAATTTTCTCTATTCCAAAATATATATTTTTTTATGTGTTTAAACAGTTATGTAAATCTTTTTCGTGGATTATTTTCAATTAAAAATGTTTTTTAAATAACTTCAATGCTTTTTTTAATGGATTTTCTGCATTTTAAAATGTTTAATATGTGATAAAAAAGGATGTAAATGAATATTTTGAGAAATTATCTTTTAGTTTGAATATCTTTTTTATTTTAAGACAAATGATTCTAGTTTAAATTATGTGTTTGTAAGCGTTGAGAAAAATGACGTAAATAAATTATCCTTAAGTTTATTGGTCATGGTGGATGATTATAGTCTATTTTTCTGAGTTTTAAATGATGTAATTTAATAAAAATAAATTTAATGGGAATGGGATGCTTTTTGAAAAAAAGTCTAATATATATATTTTAGATATAAAAAAAAATTATTTTATTTTGGTATTTGAATAGAATTTTTTTCGTAAAGTTAAACCATTTAATTTTAATAATTTAGGAAAGAATTAATTAATTTTGGGTGTATTTTTAATTAATATAAAAATAATTATTTGTATTTTTTCAAAATTTAACTAATTTTTCAATTTAAAAAAAAATAATATGGTAAAATTTTTAGTATATTATTTTAAATAATTTATAAATTAATTAATTTTTAATAAAAATGAGATAGCTAATATTATGTTTTATTTACAATAAATACATGAGGTAGTTCATAGTTATATTTAAAAGAAAACATTGACTTTTGTTGTTAAAAAAAACTATAATTTTTTCTGAAGGTGTTCCAAAGTGGACCACTTAAAAACATTTAGCGCTTATATTGTAAATAATTGATAATGCAATCTTTCATAACTATGCACTATGAATCCGTTTTTTTACCATTGATTTTTAAATCAGCTAATCTTAATTTACACTTTTCATTCCACTGCTCCCATATCATACCATATGAACATGGGGATATATATATATATATATATATATATATAGATATATATTGAACATTATAAGTGGTAAAAGGTTTTTATATGTTATGTATAAAAATGGAGCTCAAAAGTTAATGAAAAATATAAAGGGGAATAAAAAATGTTAATGAAAAAATGGATAACTATAATATTTAATGAAATAAGGGTTTTTTTTTAATTAATTAGGAAAGGTGTATTCGTTTCCTATTGTGCCATGAATCAACATGCTAAACTGTATTGAATGAAGCATTCGTACTTCATTCACACATAATTTCTTCTTGATCGAGATCACAAAGAACATGGAAATATGCTAGCCTTTTTAATATTTTCTCCCTAGCAAAGGAGCCTTTCACCTATGATATTGAGGAAAACCATTTTTCTTTATAATGAAATTTCATTCAAGGTATTTACCTTTGGAAATATTGTCTTGACTATGAAGGCAACAAGGGGAATTGTTTGTTACCTAGTTACAAATAAAAAGGTTGTGTCCACTGGCAATGATGTGGGTGATGTTGCACCATAACACATCTGCAATTAGCGCTCTGCCATGATCACCATTGCTTGTGATTGGGAAGAAGCCAAGATAAGTGTGCAATCCTCTGATATTAATCAATTGGTTGAAACACATCAAAAAGTTGGTGAGCACATTCCATCATATAAATTTTGATCACATCTGCAGGAAGAGAACTGGACAATAGACTTGCTATCAAAAATACGTATTGGCAAGGAGCATGGTAAGTTTTATTTATTTTCAACATATAAACAAGAAGCCATGATAAATGTTGGAAGCCTAATTGTTTCATAGATATTGGAGGTATGATGGACTCTACCTTTTTTTGGATAATACTAGTAATTACAAGGCAATGTGAAGGGGAGAACGCTCCAGACATATTGTAAGTTCAAAGATAGTTTTTTTGTATTTTGAACATTATATGGACATGGGTAAGATCCATAGGATTTAGTAGTAAAAAAGAAGTATGCTTATTGATGGAAAAAATTTTAGGCTACAGATAGTTTGAAAAACTAATTTAGATGTACTATATGTTTTTATTGATCCGGGAGGCTCATTCTACAATGAATGTATTATTTGTTTTTATTGAGCCTGTTATCACACAGAATGTCTAGGCACCATGACAATGACTCAGATCGGGGGTTGTCAACCTGATCCCTAATCTCTTCATTTAAATTATCTCCCCGCAGGAGACTAAGACAGGTGAACCCTATGAAAATGGAATGAAGGAGGACTAGCTCTGAACCATCCAGTCTCGAAGACATACTTGAGCTACCAAATACTTGTTTAAATCTAGCAAGACTTAAATAATTCGATTTCTACGATTGATACCAGTGCCTTGTGGATTCAGCTATCTTGCTAAGAAATTTAGGACCAAGTACATGATGGACAATTGTTGCTAAAGAAAATGTTACTATGATGAAAAGAGATGGAAGATGCAATTAGCAAAGGGAATGCAAGCCTTTTCAATGATACTTAGCTCAATAGATTTAAAAATATTTACCATTCACTAAAAAGGAAAACCTTTGGGCAATTTCAAATATTAGACTTCGTTGTTCCAAGTTTGTGAAATGAATTTCCTTTAGGCAATGAGCTTGCGTGCATGTGATTCAAAAAATTAGAAATTAGGAGTTTAAAATTGGATTTTATTGTGAATAATTGTACAAAAATTTTGTTGACCTGAACTTATGCAAATAGTCATCCAAAAGTACTTATTTTTAAAATTAGATTTAGGACGGAAACAAATTCTCTAATGACAACAATGAAAATGAAATATCAAACTAAGTCAAACAAATTCTGAATTGTGTTATGAACTCAAATCACTTGAAATTTCAGAATTTAATCTATGATAGCCAATATGTTTCAATGATAAAAAAGAGCAGTAAAAAAGAATTTATGGTAGTAGGGAAATGATTCTTTCATTCAAGAATATCACCCTTACAGATTCTTATGACATTTACTTGCACAATAATATTAAAACTCCTAACTTTTGGAGAATTTTTTATGGGACAACAATGAACTATTTACAACAACATCAAACAAATGTTATGACAACATCAATATGAGAATGAAAACAATAAGCTATCAATGCTATCTTTGTACCAAAAATTTCACAAAACAAATTTCCAAACTCGCCCACATGAATTATAAAATAAATCCAGTATGTTATAATGTGATTTGTGGAGTTATATCAGATTTGATATACTTATTACAATCAACAACTAAAATATAAAATAGGCTTAATGATGGATTCCCAAGTCAAGAAATGAATTCCTTAATGTATTAGAAAACATAGGAATTGATTTTAGGTTAACCCACATGAATTTTTTCCACCATTAGAAAGGTATATGATTGTTGTAGAAAGAAATGAGGAAAAATATGGTTTACAGACCAAACACTTAGGCCCTAGGCCTTGAAGATCACTTGCCGAAGTTGCCAAAAAAATTCCAATACCTGAAACACAAACTTTTACCAATTTTTATGCAAAAAATCACTGATGATCAGCTTCAAAAAATTAAATATTTAGATCATAAATGGAGCAAGGGGAATCTAGGACCAATGAGGGCTACCACTAGGTCCAATAGGGCTAAATTTGGGCTACGAGAAGGTAGATATGGGTTTAGGAGCCACAAAAAATGAAACTCTTTTTTTGAAAATATTATTTTGCTTCAGATCTTCAAATTTGTTGCAAAATCTTTAATGGATGGCCCTGTAAAGTGTTTAATCTGGCTTAGAGATATTGATTTCCTTAGTTGATTTCTCAGATCTATTCCTGCACAAGTGAAAAAATAAAAACTCAATACCCAATATGTACAAAAATAGAGAAAATCCAAAAGACCCAAGTGTTAAAATTCAAAATTATGTTATGAAATTTTAGATCTACATAAGTAAATAATAGATCTATACAAATAATTTACAGATATACATATATGAGGAGTATAAGTCCAACTCTACTCCTAGATCTGATAATCTAAGGCTCTTAATAGCCAGATCTATCAAATTTTCCACAAAAAATAGGTTTTTGAAATTTTAAAAGGAGGTGCTAGCTTGAAACCCTCATTGTATTACCAACAAAATCTTATGATAAACCCATAGCTAATTTAGATGGGCATTTGAGAAAACATAGATCGGGAGTTGGTTGGTCCAGCTGAAACCTTCCCCTAACACCCGAGGATATAAAATCGAGATTTCCCTACAAAACTCAATCAAGCCATTAAAAATAGAGTAAGAAAATAATAACAAAAATTGGCCAAATAGAGATATCCGTTATTACATTCAAAATTTAGATTATTATTCAAACCCTAGTGACTGAGAAAGACATTTGTACTCAAATCACCCTTTAGAAGCTATCATCAATGGCTTTAGAAAATATAATTAATGAAAACAACACATCTTAAAATATTCCCACGAAGAGTAACACTAGTAGAACTTAACCCAAAATTCTTTCCTTATTATCCAAAAAAAGATTACACAAGAGCTTCTTGCTAAGAACATGACTCAAAGGTCGGATGAATTGACTAACAAATGACCTTCTATTTAAAGATAAATCCTCTAATGAATAGTTCGAGTGATCCTCGTCAAAGCAATCTTTAACGTTGATGAATATTAAAACTTCTTTTAATCTCATGTATTAAAATATTTAATTATTTAGGAAATTCGATTTTTTTTATTAAAGACATTTTAATTTACTCATTATTTTTTAGTTAATTTCCCCAAAAATTTGACTTTGTCTTAACCCCCAGGGATCAAAGGTTTAAAATTTAGCAAAACAGTTAATTTACCTTAGTCTCGGGACCTTTCAAAATTTAATTTTTAAGGACCAAAAATTTTTGCCTTTGGAGAATTTAAATTTTCCTAGGACCTAGAATTAATTAAATTTCTGGCTTTGGATTTTAATTAATTTTTGGCCAGAAAATTAGATTAATTAACCTATGGGGGGATAAATTATTTTTCCAACTCTCAAGGCACTTTACATAACCTAACCAAATAGTTAGGATTATTTCAAATTACTTTTACATAGGATCGATCGAGAACACTAGGACTTGCCTAACATCATAGTGTTAGAATACATTCATATTTTGGGTAAGACGAGAGGAAAGCTATGCCGGCCATTTGACAATGGGTGAGACAAGAAACCTCCCATAATGCAGATTGTCACTAGAAAAGTAGGTTTATCTAGGTCGTTACATACATAACACGAATCTGTTGAGATTATTTACATTATACATATGTAGAAAGGGTTTACATAACATCTTGGAAGTCAAGCTAATGATGATAGTTGGACAACACAGACACATCGATCAAGTGCTATCCCTTTTGTGAAAAAAGGGGTTGTACTGCCATGGTAAAGCTTTAAGTCCCTTATCGCCATCAAATTTCCTAAGATCAGACATGGATGAAAATGACATATCCCTAAAGCCATGAACCAAGCCAACCTTGATATTGTGGCTGGTAAACAATTATCTCTTAGAGAAGTACATGCCCCATCCTCGATTCCCCCATTATGTGTCTTTCCTTCAACTGTAAAGAGCTTCCTAGTCCCTCAAAGAATCTAGCCCTAAAATAATTGATCTCGTCTTACTGGCTTGACTTGATTCTCCTTCAAGAAACCCTGGGGCCCCATATGGAGGTCGAGCACTTCTTGTCAACACTCGTCAAGGGTTGGAAACTTCATGCCATTGATGCGATATGCCAATATCGTGGTGTTTCCATTGGTTATAACCCTAAATATGTTAAGCTCCTCAACATATGGGGTCATCACAACTATATCGCTGCAGACATATTCTTTGAAGATCTTCAGATTGCTCTTAGGATTTTAAGTATTTATGGTCCATACCATAATCAAGTTACATTATGGAATTATTTGATGAATCACCCCTTCATGAATTATGACAACCGCTAACTGGGGGAGATTTGAATTTCTCATTGGGTCGTGAAAAATGTTTTGGTCACTGGGCATAAGCATATATTCTAACAAATTTCTTCTACCAACTCATCAAAACCCAACATGGAATTAACAGTGATATGGTAAAACTTCATCCCACTTGGAGAAATCACCTCATGTGGGAGGAAGATATAACTCACAGACTTGATCGCTTTCTGATTAAGGAAGCCTTCCTAGACCGCCTTTGATGGTACATGGAATAGGTAATATCAAGGGCACTATCTGACCACCACCCCATTTATCTCCAACTGGTTGGTTACTTCGACAAGCCTAGCGCCCCTTTCAAATTCAATTCATATTGGCTCAAAAGGGAGGATTTTCGTAATATTTTGATTGATAATTGGAGGATGGGCAAGCCATTGGAATCCTGATCAATTGCATCATAATTCACTGAGAACCCATGTCATTTAAAATAAAACCCTAGAGTGGTTTAAAGGGAAGCGAATGAGGGATGAGGTAGCCCTAAAGGAGATCAATGATGAACTGAATCATCTAGAACAACTGGGAGGGGGACTTATGTGTCAATTGAGTCCAAAATGCACCTCATTAAGCTTCAGAAGGAGAAGCTTAATTTACTGGATGAGAAGAGGAAATGAGGATTAAAAAGTAGGGAAATTTGGCTATAGGTTGCGGATGACAACACAAATTGGTTTCACCAATTCGTCAAGGCAGGGAAGGCGTATAGTACTAATTGGTCTCTTTAAGATGGAGAGGGCCATACTATATCAAACCTCAAGGACCTTCCCATATTGTAATTTAATCACTTCCAATCATTCTTCATATCCCCTTAGCATGGCTCCTTAAGGGAATCATGTAGATTGCACATACCTTCTCTATATTTTCCTCCCATGAAGACAATGTTGAATTATAACAACCTACTACTTGGGAGGAACTAGAATCTATTATGCATTGGTTCAAAAAAGATAAGAGTACTGGACCCAGTGGATGGCCTATCAAGTTCTTCTTTATTTTTTGTGAGCTTAATGGTTGGGGCCTCTTGGATGTTGCTAAAGAAATCTGCATCTTTTCATCTTTACCAATTATTTGTCACTATTTGAGCCAAATAAAAACTTTATGTATTACAAATGATCTTTCCACTATTTTATTAGGAAATCAATGCCTTTATCTAACTAAATTGAAATTTCATACACTATATTATATATATATATATAATAGATAGAATAGATATATATAATATCGTAAAAACTATCATTCTAATAATTTAGAATTTTATTAAAAACATTCACGTGCAATCTAAGCAAATTGAAATTTCACCAAAATAAAATTAAGAAATTGATCTTTACATATAGTCTTATTAATATATCTATATCTAATAGTTATATATGTTCAAAATCAAATTTACAAAATTTGAAATCAATTTCGTAATTTAAAATTCAAATATTTTTAAAATATATATCATTTTTTAAATAAAATTTATCAATTCAAAATTATAAAAATTAAAATATTCAAAAAAATAAATTATAAAAAAATTAAATTCAGAAAAATAAAAATATGTATTAAAAATTATAAATATGTATGTTTAAAAAGCAATCATATATATATCAATTAGGGCTATCTTGGGTTTGTTAGACATAATTTTTTTTATTTTCACATAATCTAATATGCTTTTGGTATTTCTTTGAGAATAGGAGTAGTTTATTTTTAAATTTTTAAACTTTATTTAGTATTTAGTATTTTTAATAATATGTTACTATAATTGAGTGTATGTGATTAATGCCATATATCAACCATATTTATTAATGTGTTTGTGCTAATTGACAATCTAATTTTTAAATTAGTAGTTTTGTAACATTTAAATTACTTTCAAACAATTATCTCCATACATTTTAAACATAAAATAAAATATTAAAACTTCGTAATAATCTTCTATTCTATTAAAACATTTATACATAAAATAAAACATTGAAAATTTCATCTTAATATCTTCAATCAAACCATTTAAATATTAATAGAGTGAAAAGACAATATTACAAAATAACTTTAGAAAAATATTATACATTTAACAATAAAATAAATTAGAAATTAAAAAATTATTATAAAAAATAAGAATAAAATACAAGTGTAATATGATGTGTTGCTACTTAGTAGTTGCCTATTATACAAAAAGTAATTGATAATTTTATTGATAACCTATAATTTTTAAATGTGAATTGTTACTTTCTAACTTTAAGTAATTGCTAAATTTATCATTGTAACATTTTAGTAATATGTACTTTCACATTTTCACATTTTTTAAGAGATAAAAATACATGTATGCAAGTAAGATCTATTTGTATGTACTTACTAAAAGTATAGCCATAGATGTAATTATTAAATATTTTAAATTTTATTATTTTATTTTTTTTTAACAAATATTTTTAAAACTACATAAAAATACTCAACCAGCAAGAGAAATTTGATTTCTAAACAAGATAGAAACTATTTTTTAATTTTCAGAATTTTGGTTTAGTATAAATTTTTGAAAAACATTATGAAAATTTTAGAATTACTTTAGTTTTAGGTAGCAGCGTGGCAGACTATGTTAATTCTGATCTCCCTTTATACAACGAAATAGTAAATTTTGACATCTTAAATGACCACAAGCCTGACGCTGATCATAGGCCTTTACTTATAACTCTCAATTTTGTCATGCATAGAGATCCCATAGAAAATAATCCTTATAGCCAAAAGAACCTAATATTTGATAGAAATAAAAACAATCTCTTTCTAAATGAATTTAAAACTAATTTTCTTCCTCTATCAAGTATAGACAACATAGAAGACCTCTATCATAATTTTACTACAACCCTCTCATATTATATTAATAAGTTCTCAATTGAAGTTTCAAATAATAAAAGAAATGGCAAAACCAACCCATGGTATGACAAAGATTGTAAAAGTGGGAGGAGAGCAATTAAGGAAATTGTGGATGAATCACTTAAAGTGGGCAAGATAAAAATATACAAACCCCTAACTAAAAGGAAAAAGACGCAGTACATTCTTGAAAGATAAGAGAATCTCTTACACGTCTCTAAAGCAGATCGTAAGAAATTTTGGAGGTAGATTTTTACTAGGAGAGCTAAAGATAATAATAAAATTTCTTTACATGATTGGAATTCCTATCTTAAAAAGATTTATGAATCTTCAAATGTCATGGATAACTTTGAAACCCTGCTCACAACAAAAGAGGTTCTCATTAGAAGACATTGATTTTGGGGTTAAGTGTAGGAATTTACAGGGTAAGTTCCTCAGACAGAACACCAAAAGGACACCGCTCACAAACACATCACAGATCAATACACCAGTATTTTGACGTGGTTAAAACCCTCAAAGAGGGAAACAGTCCACGGCCTGCACCAACATGGCTACTATAGGCAATTTGTTAATAAGAGAATGAAAATTTACATAAGCTTCTCTCATGCACGGTTAACCTACAAATGACCCTCCATGCGCTTTAAATAGAATTCATGGACCAATCGGGTGTCAAGCCACAAATCAAGTGTCGGTAATACCGAGGAGAGAATGAACCGTCGGATCACTACATATCGTGACCGTCGGATTGTAAGTTACAAAATGTACAACGGTAAAGAAACACACTTTACCTAACTCTATACCTAACTCTATACTAGACCAAGTTGAACTTAACTATTTCCTATGTGTCGGAATATCCTAACATCCCCCCTTAAGAACAACTTGGGATAGGATTGAAGGATTTACAAATATGACACAATAGGAGAAGGAAGGAGGCACTAGAGCCTATCCCCCCTTAGTGACAACTTCCTGAACTCCAAGCATATATCGAAGTTTAGTGAACTTCGCCTCTGTGAGAGCCTTTGTGAAGATGTCTGCAACCTGATCATCTGTTGAACAATATTGCACTTCAAGAACATGGTCATGAATGAGCTTTCTGATGAAGTGCATGTGAAGTTCAATGTGTTTGCTGCGCTGATGCTGAACTGGATCTTTGCAAAGCTGAATGGCACTTTGATTATCACACCAAAGTGTAGTCGGATGCTGCTGCTCAAAGCCCAATTCTGATAGGATCTGACGAAGCCACAAGGCTTCCTTACTAGCTTCCACGGCACCACGATACTCTACTTCTACTGACGAAAGAGAAATGGAAGCCTGTTTCTTACAAGCCCATGTAATAGGTCCTGAACCAAGAGTGAAGACATAACCGGCAGTAGACTTCCGATCATCAGGGTCACCAGCCCAATCAGAATCAATGAAACCAACTAATATAGGAGCTGCTTTGGCACTGTAATGAATCCCAAAATGTACTGTACCTCGAACATAACGAAGTATTCTTTTAGCTGCTTTCCAATGACTTTCACGGGGGTTTTTCATAAAACAAGCAACAAGGCCAACAGCAAAGGAAAGGTCAGACGAGTATGGGTTAAATACAAGAGTTTTCCTACAAGTTGACGGTATAAGGTAGCATCAACTTCAGGAGAAGTACAAGAGACTGAAAGTTTGACTCCAGACTGAAAGGGAGAAGGAGCTGGCTTACAATCTTCCATGTGAAAATGACGAAGAATATCACAAGCATACTTCGACTGGGAAAGGGAAATACCCTCCTTGGCTTGCAAGACTTGAAGACCGAGAAAATAGTGTAAGTGTTCTAAGTCTGTCATTTCAAATTTATTTTTAAGGCTAGACTTCACATGGTTTATAAGGTTGGGATCACTACCAGTAAGAATAAGATCATCAACATAAGGAACAAGGATGATAAGAGAGTTTCCCACTTTCTTGGTGTAGACAGTATTGTTAGAATGACACCTAGAAAAGCCGGATTCTAAAAGAAAGCTATCCATTTTGGCATACCAAGCCCGAGGAGCTTGCTTGAGAACATAAAGAGATTTCTTAAGTCGACATACAAGGTTGGAGTCTATTTGGATGAAGCCAATGGGTTGTTCCATATAGATTTCTTCATGCAAGTCCCCATGCAAGAAGGCAGATTTAACATCCATCTGATGGACTTCCCATTTTAATGAGGCAGAAAGGGAAAGAATAAGTCGGATAGAGTTCATTTTGGCAATAGGGGAGAAGGTTTCAGTGTAGTCAATGCCTTCAACCTGTGAAAATCCCTTAGCAACAAGACGAGCTTTATGTTTATCAACTTTCCCATCTGGTCCATACTT
>APFE031228728.1:12921-25849 GCA_000404065.3 Pinus taeda | reverse complement strand
GGAAACTTTACAGAGAGACCTTGATGAAATATATGGTGAGTACTACAAAAGAACCACAAAATTTCCCTATATACTCCATGCATTCTGATATAGACTCTTTTATCTTGTACAATTTAGAACATGACAATAATCAAGTCATAGTTGTAGAAGAAAATTATAAAGTTCCTAATAGTGAAAACTTTTTTCATGAGCTCCTATGGCATTTAGATTTTGATGGCTATGTGAATAGATTGGGAGCAGTTGTAGGAGTGTGGATACACAACATGGAAAATAATCATTATGAAGGTCATGCATTTAGATTAAAATTTAAATGCACAAACAACATGGCAGAATATGAAGCTCTAATCTTAGGACTACAGATGGTTAGAAAACTTGGAGCCAAGAGAGTTTCTATAATGGGAGACTCAGAATTTATTATTAAACAAATCAAAGGTGAATACTTTGTAAATAATCCCAGACTTAGCTACTATAGAGAGTTTGGCCTATATTTGGTCAAAGACTTTCTAGAAACTGATTTTGCTGCCATTCCTAGGAAACATAATATTCAAGCTCACAGTCTAGCCACTTTTACTAGTACCTGCAAATTTCCTTTTGCAGCCCAACCACCGATACACTGCAAAAGTGAGACATATGCCTTTTACACCTGAGAATTTGAAATATTGGAAAATTTTCTCACAAGATTCTCAAATTTATGATTTAATGAATGTTGAAGGATAGTTTCAAAACTGTAATATAGAGATAGATTGTACAATAGATAATAACATAGATAGTGAGATAGATATAAATGATTTAGATCACTAATTTCACCATAGTAGAAATAGATAACTTAGAAAATGTATAAATAGAATAAAAAATGAATGATGATCCTGAAATTCTGAACCCTAAAAAAAACTTTTTTCCTCAAGGATTAGTCCCATTCGAAGATTTGTTTGATTCAAACGATGTAGCTAGGAAACAAAAAATGGAGCCTTTAAGAGTAGATATAGAAGAATGTAACATAGGCATTGAAGAAAAACCTAAGCTTATCAAAATATCAAAAGTCTTACCTCCAGATGAAAAGATTAAATACATGTATGTTCAAAGAGTTTCAAGGTATCTTTACTTGGAGTTATGAAGACCTTAAGTCTTATGGTACCAGCATAATTCAACGCAAGATACCCATCAAAGAAGATCATAAACCCTTTAAACATAAGCTTAGGAGAATCAATCCAGATCTTATGCCATCAATTGGAAAGGAATTAAAGATGATGTATGATAACCATATCATAGCTCCCATTAGATATTTAGATTGGGTCTCTAATTTGGTCACTATTAGGAATAAAAAAGGAGAAATCGGACTCTGTGTTGATTTCAGAAACTTGAACAAATTGTCATTAAAAGACAACTATCCTCTCCTAAAACTGGACCACATTCTTCAGAGGGTAGTAGGCTCATCCAAAATTTCATTTCTTGATGGATTTTCTGGATACAACCAAATATTAGTTCAACCATAGGAGCAAGAAAAGACTGCATTTACTACTCCTTGGGGTACTTTCATGTATTTGAAGGTGCCTTTTGGATTAATGAATGCAAGAGAAACATTCCAAAGAGCTATGGATATAGCTTTTGCCAAAGAAATCCATGAATTTATAGTTTTTTACCAAGATGACATCACAATGTTTTCAAAATCTGATAATGAACATCTAGATCACCTAAGAAGAGTTTTCATTAAATGTAGAAGATTTGGTATTTCCTTAAATCCAAAAAATACACTCTTTGGTCCAGAAGACGGTAAACTCTTGGGACACATAATATCCAAATATGGGATTAGAATAGATCCAACTAGACAGAGGTAATCTTGATTATCACTCATCCTAGAAACATCAAAGAATTACTGTCATTTTTAGGAAAAATAATTGTTCTTAGGAGATTCATTTCAAACTTAGCAGAATTAATTAGAAAACTAAATAACATGTTAATGAAATATTCAACACTTAAGTGGATAGTAGAGACTAAACAATCTTTTGAGGCCATTAAAGAAGCCGCTACCAAAACTCCAGTCCTCATAAGTCCCAATTTTCAAAAAGAATTTATATTGTTTTCTTTTTCTTTAAAACATACTATTGCAATAGTCTTGTTGCAAGAGAATTATCAAGGATATGATCAACCTATTGCATTTTTCAGTATATCTTTAAGAGATGCCACACTAAAGTACAACATAATGGAAAAACAAGCACTAGATTTAGTGAAAGCTATTAAAGATTTCAAAGTGCACATCTTGTATTCCCACATCATTGCTTATGTTCCAAATTCAGTATTAAAGGACATTTTGACACAAAATGGGCCTGAAGGAAAGAGAAGCATATGAGTTTCCACTATTTTGGAATATGACATAGAAATAAAGCCTACAAAACTTATCAAAGGCCAAGGTTTAGCTAAACTCATGGATGAATTGAACTGTCAGGCCTTAGATATAAATTTCATTGGTTCCCTAGATGATTAGGAAGACATGGCAACTCCATAGATCAGTGAACCTTTTACAGATTCACCTTGGTATGCAGATATCATATTTGTTCTACTAAACTTACAACTTCCTCCTGGTTCATCTAGAACTAAAGCTAGATTTTTGAAAATGAAATCAATGAAATATTGTATCATAGCTAATGCTTTATTTTGTAAAGATAATGCTAGCATTCTATTAAATTTTTTGTTAAAAGATGAAGCTGACAAAGTTATGCAAGACTTTCATGTAGGATATTGTGGAGGACACCTATATTGGGAAACAACTGCTGACAAAATTCTGATGGGAGGTTTTTAGTGGCCCACCTTTTTTGCAGATGTTAAGACACATGTGACCTCTTGTCATAAGTGCCAGATGTTTGAGGGTAAAAGGAAGCTTTTAACTTTTCCTCTCAAACCCATATCCACAGAAGTGTCATTTCAACAATGGGGTTTATAATTCATTGGAGAAATTCACCCAGCCTCCTCAGCACAACATAAATGGATTTTGACAGCCACTTATTACTTTACTAAATGGATAGGAGCCATCCCTTCTAGACAAGCCACAAACTCTATCATTATCTCATTCCTTGGAAGCAATATCCTTTCAATATTTGGATGCCCCCAAAAGCTCATTACTAATAATGCCGTTGCTTTCAAATCCAACAAAATCATAGACTTTTGTAACAAATATCACATTACCCTTGGCCTGCACTACCTATTACCCTCAAGGTAATGGACTTGCAGAATTCTCAAACAAAAGCCTTGTTAATATCATCAAGAAACTACTGGAAGATAACAAGAATACATGGAACAAAAATCTGGGAAATGCCTTATGAGCAAAGAAACTAACTATCAAAAATTCCATTGGTACATCTCCTTATCAGTTAGTATATGGAATGGATGTTGTTTTTCCATCCTCTTTAGGAGTTCCAGCGATGAATATCATTCAAGAGTTGCAGGTAGAACCAAATGATATCCAAAGAAGGATAAATCAGACAATACACTTGCAGCAAACTAGAGAAGAAGTCTATGTTAAGTCAAAAGTAATCCAGGATAAAATCAAAAGGATTTTGACAATAAAACTAATGCCGATGATTTTTACATAGGTGACAAAGTACTTAAATGTGATTCTAGAAGAGAAGATAAGGGAAAACATGGAAAATTTAATTTCCTAAGGCAAGACCCTTATATCATTTATGGTTACAGAGGTAACAATGCATTTCTCTTGAGAGAGTTAGATGGAATAGATCTACTAGGAGGAACTGTCAATGGTAGAATGCTCAAGAATTACTTATCCATAGATTAACAATAGTTCACTTTACTTTATTCATTGTATATAACATTACAGAGTTTAGATTGGATTAGATGGCAACCTTTCTAAAAGTTGAATCCCGGAGAGAAGGCCCCAAGCTTTGAAGGGCTTGCCATCATATGTATGAATAATGAAGAATCACAGGAGAGCAATTTACAAGCTAACTACAGTCACATTTTCAAAGGCTAATGATATTTAAGTTATTGAAATTTTACCACGAAATGCCATCCACATGTGGAGCCACTGTTAGGGTCCTATAATAATAGGATTCATAATTTTGAATTGGCTATCGTTGGTCTTGTAATATTATACATACTTTTTCTTTTTGAAAATGTTTTTCCATATTAAAAATAAAAAAATATAAAGAGAGTATGTCCTAAAAGAATAATCAAAGGGAAAAAAGGAAGAAAAGATCAATAAAGGGAAAATATGAACCCCAAAAAGAAATAAATCAAATCATGAAAGTGTGCAAATTCAAATGCCACTACTTTTTACTTCACTATGCAAAATAAGGTTGTGTGAAACTTGTAAGAAATGCCACAATCCATTTTTTTCAAATAGCTTAATCTTGACTCATTCATGTTTTAAATTTCATGTTAATAGATAGAGAATGAATATCTAGCCAAATTGTTCAACCTTGGAATATCAGTGGTTAGGTAGAGAATAAAAATGAGTTCATCAATGTAATCTGAGCCATTGGAAGTTATAAGGTTAGAATTAGAAAGTTTTCTTGTCAAAAGAAAAGGAAATAAAGGGTCATCAAGCTCAAATGCACCCAATAAATGAAGAGAAAATGTTAGGATAAATAAAGGGTAGGTAGAAGAAAGATTGAAAATGCACAAGGTTGCTAAGTCAAAAGCACATTTATCATGCTTAATCCTATGTTTCATGTGCGGGAGTATTTACGAGAAAGAAAAGATATCCACCAATCTTGTTTAACTAATTTCCCCATTCTCCCTTCATTACTTATTAATTTCCCTTTTCCCCTCATTTTGACCTTTCCCCCTTGGTTTCACACATTTCCCTAGAAATTACCCTTCAAAAGTCACCCCCCTTCCCAAAACCATTTCCCCTAGTGCAGAACCCATTCCCCATTACAAATATAACTTTACCCCCTTATGAATTTCCCTTTTCCCTTTTCCCCTTGAAAACCCCCTTATCCCAAGATTTTATGCCCCTGCTTTATCTAATTAACTTCCCCACTTCATACTTCCCTGATACTCTTTTTTAACCTACCAACCATTGGTGTAGTTAAAAACCCCTCGCCACATAACCCATGATCCCACATTATTAGCCCACTACTTATATTAAAAAACCCAACATTATGCATTAAATAATTACAGTTAACTCTAATTAAATAACGAGCCCTGCAAATCCCTTTCTTGATTCCCTGCAGGAAACTCAACTGCATGATAGCCCTATGATCTCTACCCCCAAATCCGAAAATGTACAACCATATTGCATGGATTCATCGTCTGATCAAGAACATCCCGACAACACATGAGATTCGTAGTTTTTCATGGGCACTATTTTGCTATGTGGCGGCGCTAAGGTAGATCATGTGCTCATGAAAGATAACACCCACCCTCCAAAAGCGGTGTGATGTCCTAGAAAACCTTTTGCATTCACCATTGAACCCAGTCTACACATCAACCCATCAATTTCTAGGTATTCTTGGAAAAAATAGAACGGACCTGTGAATTTGAAAACATACAGTTAAAATTGAATTGTTAATTAATTGAAATTAATTAAGAAACTTGCCTCAATTGAGGAGAAATTTATTTTATACCCCAAACCCTTCTTTTAAAGACTATAACTACCCTCCCACTCTACCAGAACTTCTAAACCTCACTCCTGAAATCACTACAAGCTTAATTCATATCTATAAACCCAATTATGGCTTCCCAAACCTCTCTAGACATGGGATCTTTGCAAACACCTCACCTGCACATTGACCACCTTGCATTAGTAGACAAAGAATTCCAAATAAAGGATATTGCTTCCCCTGCCTACCTTCAGAAGCTCCACTACTCTATCAAGGATAAATTTTTAAATCAGAAGGATGACATTAACGTTTAGGAGTCTATTTTTCCCAAGTATTTGTTTCCAAAAGTACACCCATTCCAAAAAATCATCCACTTCTATCATGCTTTCTACATTCCCAGCCAAAGCACTATTGTCACACTTCACCACCAAGTGTTATTTACCATCACTGTAGAATCCATTAACCAAATGTTGCAGGTCCAACAAAGCCCAAATGAGACCCCACTTTCTATTCGAGACTTTTTGGACCTGTATACAAAGATATACCTTCCCATAAAAGCCCAAATTTTCCAAACTTTCATCATAGAGGAGTGTCATACTCCTATAGGATGTCCTCTATATGCTGCCACCATTTTTTCTGAGAGAGGCAGACAAATCATAAAAGTGCTAGCCTGCATTCTAGGATACATTATAGATGAACATGTGGATGAGGTTGTCCTTGATTTCCTTTCCATATGTAGCCCAAGAAAGCCTCCTGCTATAATTTAAAACTATGCTTAGTTCGTAGCAGACATAATGCATGAGAAATTCATAAGACTACCAACTGAGAGAGTTTTCAAGTATTCTTCATTTTTATTTCATATGTTCTTGTACTACCAGTCACATAAATTCCCTGTCAGCATCCAGAAGTTGAATACCAAAGGAAATCCAAGGTAACTTATCTATTGGACACCCTTGATCCAAACGTACCCCACCGTATTTATTTACAAGGACTTCATTGATTCATTTGTCCATCCAGTTATGAATATGTTAACCAGTAGCCCTCAGCCTAGAATCAATCAAGATATTAAAAGGGTGTTATTTTTGGCAAAGAACAATAAAGTGGGAGACCGGTATATGTAATAGAAACACACAAAAATAAGAATATGTCGATGCCAACTTCCCCTTACAAACTGACCAAATAGCTCCCCATGAGGATATTTTCAATAGAATACTTTAGGCACATTATAAATTCTAATGAAGTAAATTTCCTAGCAGTTAGGAAGAAAACTCAATGCAAAATGAAAAATCAATTGGGCCCCTTCATTTGTAATACTAAAGAAGCTGGACCAGAGGTAGATAATATTTTACAACAAATGAAATTCAAGAACAGCTTTATGTAGCCGTATGACCCTCATGGAGTCATAAATAAGCTAAGGCTCAAGGTCAAATTAGGACCTTTCATCCATCATCCCAAACCAGACATTCAGAGGTTCGCCAAAAAATAAGAATGGTTGCAAAAAAATCTAATAGACATGGATAGTACTGTAGTTGATGTAGAGAATACATTGATTGATGTAGAAAAACATATTGATACAAGTTCCTTCCTACAGGTTCTAGAACTAGGAGAACCAATGAATAGTCCTCCTATTTTACAGACTCCATGTTAGGCCCCTATACTACTAGTGTAACCCCTTAGTTTTATTAGTACAACTCACTTATTACATTGATGTACCCATGTAGTGCCCATATTGTTACTATTGTGCCCCATAGAAGCCCACTATTGTTATTATTGTTATGTCGGCTCTGATTATGTTATGACCCCTTAGAATCCTATATATAGAAAGGAGGTCTTTTCATTGGTATCATCCAAGAATTGTTCATTTGTTTAATGTAAAGGAGGTTTCCCCATCGAAGAGGCTGAATTCTAAGGCATTCAACTTATTTTCTATCTTTTCTTGAGCTGGTTTCATAACATTTGGTATCAGAGCTTTGGATTCTAGGGTTTCGCTATTCCAAACAGGTCATCGTGACATTTTCACTATAACCTTTTTCTGTGCCATTTCAGAAGCTAAAAAAAAATCGATTTGAGAAGACATCACACTGAATCTCGGATCCACATTTCAGAGCTTTTAGAGCTATATTTGCAGAGATATGATCTGAGGAAGTTGGCCCTTTTGCAGACTCCTGAATTACATTCCAAACAGGTGACTTGGGGAAAATCTTCATAACTTTTTCTTTGAACATCGGATTGAAATTTTGTAAGATGGTAGAGAAACAAGATGGATGGTAGTTTCATGTGTATATTTTTCAGAGCCAAAAGTTGAAACAGTGACTCGCGGAGGAAATGATAGCACATTATGAGGATACAAAGAGAAACACCTTCTTTAGAGAAACACCACAACAATTGGAAAGAGTAAAAGGGCTTTGTGACATAGCAGAAAGAAAAATTATGGAAACTAGGAAGCATACTCCTCACAACTATAAAGATGGAAGTGTTGTTTCTCCTAGCCTTCCATAGCCTACAAGGGTTACACCACAACAATTGGAAGAAAAAAGAGAAAAAGGGCTTTGTTACAATTGTGATAGCAAATGCACTAAAGGTCATAAGTGTGCTGAGAAGAATTATTTTACATAGAATATGAAGAGGAGGAAGAAAAGGATCAAGAAACATCAAAAGAAGAGGATATATGCCAGGACCCCACCCCAGAGAAAGAAGAAATCAATCAGACCATATCTTGTAAAGCATTGGCAAGAATTACCACTCCTCAAACTCTCAAGATAGAAGGACATATCAAGAAGGAAAAGGTGCAAGAAGTGAAAGATCACATCGAGAAAGAAGAAATGAATCCAACCATATCTTGTAATTCATTGGTCGAAATTACCACTCCTCAAACTATCAAGATAGAATGAAATATCAAGAATAAAAATGTTCAAGAAGTGAAATATCACATCGAGCATCAAGAAATGAATCCGACCATATTTTTTAAAGGATTGGAAGAAATTACCACTCCTCAAACTCTATATATAAAAGAACATATCAAGAAGAAAAAGGTTCAAGCAGTGAAAGGTCACATCGAGCATTAACAACAAGTTCTCCAACTTTTAAAGGATAACACCAGTTCGGTGCAAAATCAAATGAAACAACAGGTAGATCAACATCGTAGTGACAAATTTTTTGATGTAGGTGATTGGGTATTTTTACTGTGACATCTTAAGCAAGCTATTTATGAGAAGGAAATGTTCGCAATACTACATGCACTTAAAAAATGGCAACCTTACCGAATGGGAAGATTGTTCAAGGTAAAAATGGATCATGATAGTCTTAAATACTTTTTAGAACAACTATTATCTTTAGAAGAACAGAAAAAATGTGTCACAAATATGTTGGGTTATGACTTTGACATCATCTATAGAAAATGGAAGCAAAATTTTGTTGCAGATGCACTCTCAAGAAAGGATGAGGATGTGGAAGCATTGTTTTGTGCTATTTCTATTATCCAACCATATTGGATAAGCGAAGCAAGGGATGAATGGAAGAAGGACGAAGAAGTAGGGCCACTTATTCAAAAGTTGCAAAAGATCCCAATTCAAACAATATTGCCAAAAATTGAAGAGGAAGGAAAAATCATATTCGAACCTGGAGCAGTCACAGAAACAAGAACCCGACAGCTACAAAATCGATCAATTTCAGAGTATCTCATCAAAGTAGAAGAACTTACCGGCTGATTCCACAATGGAGGCAATAATTTTAACAAGATCAAGGATACTCCAAGCTGGAAAACACTTTTTGAAGGAGAGGCATGTTATGCCCCTATACTACTACGTGTAACCCCCTATTGTTTATTAGTACAACCCCACTTATTACATTGATGTACTCATTTGTGCCATTATTGTTTCCTTTTTGCCCCATAGAAGCCCACTATGTTATTTTTTTTATGTTGGCTTTGATTTAGTTATTGACCCTTAGACTCCTATATATAGAAAGGAGGTCTTTTCATTTGTATCATCCAAGAATTGTTCATTTGTGTAATGTAAAGGAGGTTGCCCCCTTGAAGAGGCTGAATTCTAAGGCATTCAACTATATTTTCTATCTTTTCTTGAGTTGGTTTCATAACGCTCCAACAAATGAAGACAACAATCCAAAGAGAAATAGGGAAGAAGGTTCCAGTTCAGCTATGCAAGCCACAGATGAAAATTTTGAGATTAGTTACAAGAAGAGGCCCAAGCTTAATCCTGTAACTGAACAGGAAGACACCATTGACTCAGTGGAAATTACTGATATTGACACAATGGTGGAAATAAGCAAAGGCACAACAACTTTAGGAGAAACACATAAGCCCTCAACATGAAACACTCAATTTATTGAGAGACAACTCAGTGTTGAGGTTTCTTCATTCACCAAGCCTATGGATAAAAAAAAGGATATCAAAGATAGATCAATGAAATCAAGTTGAGGAATGAGAATTTGAAGGCTGAAACTTATGCTCAATACTTCAAGCAGACACCAGAAAATAAAATCAAGTTAATATCAATTGTTGACATCAAAAAAGGAAAAATTTAGATGTCATTCATGCAACCTACAATCCAGTAGCCAAAAGCATGAGCAGACTATAGAAAAGCGAATTTTGAGGTTTTGACCATGGATGTTCATCCCATTGACCAAATTGAGTTCCACAAGAAAGCAAGTGAGATTATTCCACCTTGACAGGTAAAACTATGGCTGCACACAAGATTTAAAGTTCATTGGACAACTTATAACACAGTACAAATTGGAAAAGGTCACCTCACAGGCCAAGGACAATAGGATCAAGTCACTAGAGGACTTGATAATTGAGTTGGGACATGCTATCAATGATATCAAGGCTGCTAAGAAGTTAATAACGAAAAAGAATGAGAACATTACGGCTCTTAAAAAACAACACAAATTTCCTCATTCAGAGCACCCATAGACAAAAGAATTCCTTGAGATCCAAACACATCAAGAGGAAATGAAGGACCTTTTTTTACAACTTAATTATCAATTGAAGGAAATGGAGAAGAAGTTAGACAACTTGATATAGTTAAAAAAAGCTAGTCTTGATACGACCACTGCCACTGTTATCCTAACAGTCACTACTGTAGTACCATCCACCTTGGCAGGTTCATTGGCTCCTACAACTCCACTGGCTATAGCACTACCAGCTGCCATAACATCTACATCAGCAACAGATTTGACAATAGTAGCAGCTCAGCTAGGTGATGGGGCAAGTAAGTTGGTCAAGACAAAGGAAGACATGTCCATTCAGACCACACAAATAAACAATGTTACGAAGAAGATAACCAATATAGATAATGATAACAAGCTTGCACATATTATGCACAAAGAGGAAGTATAGAAATCAACCACAATGAATGAGAGGATAAAAATCTTAGAGAAATATTTGACATTAACCGAGCCAGTTGGCCAGGCTAAGGAACAATTATGGGTCAATATCATTCACTCTGTCAGTGATGTTGTGCCATCAATTCAAATATTTTTTGAACAAAGTGACTTAGTAAAAGAGGCTACAAAATCCATTCAGAGGGTTAAGGATGAACTAGGAGACATGCCAGAAGAAGCCACTAGAACCATCCATTTCCTAAACTACAAAAAGAAATATGAATTGCAAGAATTGACATAACTGACGAGACAGGTAAAATATTTGAGGTTAATAAGGTGCTCAAAAAGAGAAAATTAATGATAAACCTTGAGGACAAATTCCAAACATTGCAACTAGCTATAGATAGGTTCATGGTAAACTTTGATGTTTTGAGGCAAAAGGGTCTGCCCAATCCCTTGGTGATAAATGATAAATTGATGCCACAAGAATACTACAACAGGAGAATCAGACAAGTGGCCAGAGATCAGGTAAATAATTCCTCTATGAAGGGGATGCCTACTAGAAAGGTATTGTATCAGACATTTGAAAACATGTTTTACCTCCAACATGATGTAAAATGATTTTTTGTAAATAAACCCACTTTTACCAAGTACACAGAGGTAGATGAAATCTACAGGAAGATGGTAAACATCTAATTACCAGATGTAGACATATGGGAGAAATTGAATGGCTTATTGTAAAAATACACAGTCAAAATTTAAAAATATACAGTAAGGGTGAAAAAAACACAGTAAAAGGAAAATGATAGACCAGCCAGGTAAAAGAGTATCAGTTGAAAGTGTATAAGTTGAAAGGTCAAAGTACAAATAACAACTAGCGTGAAGACCAACAACAAGGTAGAGAATAAAAGGAAAAATAGCAGAGCATGAAGACAACACAACCTAATAAACAGGGACATCATACAACAATTTAACATCTCTCTCTATCTTCTTTCATGAAGATATTTGTTTCTCGTAGATGAATTCCAAAGACAGTTTGGGATATTTTTTAAATTAGAGTTCTATAAATACTTCATAATTCGAAGTATTGAGGGTGGATTGATATACATTTCTAGAGTTGTATTGATCTTAAACCTGAGGGTTATTGTACCAGTTTTTCAAGTCAAGAAACAGGATTGTGTAATAAAGAGATTGCATTACAGGATTCATGTGTTGAGCTATTATAGTAAAGTATTTTCTTTGTCAAATTTGTTATTTTCTTATTTATCTCACAAACTTAAATGATATCTAAAGTGAGTGAATTAATTGGAAATTTATTTCAGAATTTGTTTAAAAACACTGTGTCTTGAACAGTTAGTCATTTCTATGTTTTCTTCTGATATATGGATCTGAGAACCCTTAATTTCTCTCCCATCCTAGTTGACATCTTTCACTTCATTCAAAATCTAGTCTAAGGAACCCTTAATTTCTCCTTGGATCTGATTGAAAAACACTTCACCATCGAGCCTTGAGATCTGAAGTAACTCAACTACCTTTCCATGTAGACACTATTTTTAGAACTTGATCCAGTCCCATTTGCTTAAGTTTTTACCTCATAGCCCAATGGTAAAACACACCTCTTTGTCCATCTATGTAAGTGATCCCACAACCAAATCCAAATCAAAATGCAAGTACAATCATAACTAACCTAAAATCAATTAACTAAACAAAGCTGAATCACAAAGAGAGAGCCCTCTCTAAGCATTAGGAAGGCTAGATCCTAATCTCCAAAGTAGGTTTTGTTGGAAATAACCTGCCTATGTACACGACTTGGTATATAGTGAACCTACGTATATACTCATCTTTCTTCATTCTTTGTAGTCTGATCATCAATTCTTTGCTACTGACCTGTTGCACTATAATCTGTCATCTTGCCATCAAGGACAAAACTTGTACCATAATTCCAACAATCTCCCCCTTTGGACTTGATGGCAAAGCTAACTTGTCATACTGAGAACTATCATCTGATTCCTTTGAGCTGTCCTGCATCC